>JAATLQ010037277.1:0-14452 GCA_013421005.1 Heliconius erato x Heliconius himera | reverse complement strand
CAATAATAAGCGATACATAATCACGGTTATTGACCGACTTACGCCTGCCTTCATCAAAAACACGACATCAGCAGAACGACAACAATGCGCAAGCGCAACAGCCGACGACATCAAAACAACGCATCGAGTTACGAGCTCCGGTCGAACAACAACACCCGTGGATCAATTTAGTTTATAGGCATAATATTTTATATATTTTATTTTGGCTATTTTATATTCTGTTTTATACATTTTTTTTTCTCAAAGGGGGAGAGTATTGTAGGGGTATTGCACAATACTTAATATTGTTCATAAACAACATTTGTAAATACACTAAATCAGCGTCCTACATTTATTCGCTACAAATGCAATTGTGTAATTATTTTCCACTATTGTTTTGTAGCGTATAAATAACCAAATTAAATATATAATAAAAGAGTCCAATATTCGGTCTCGTCATACTAACATCGCCACGCTGCCTTACCCCACACCTATTTCACAATTTTAGGTCAACGGAAAGTACAACTTACAAAAGTTGACAACCCTAAGTTACGATTTTTTGTTGTTGAAAATAATGTTTTTCCTTTATTTATATTTTATGTTAATATCAAATTTTCGGCCAAAATTTGATATTAACTTCAACTTGATGCAATCTTGAAAGAAAATAGTCTTAACAAACGGACAGACAGACAGATAGACGGACAACCAAAAAAATTTGTATCGTAAGTGTTATTTGAGAACTACTTGTCAAGTGCACCACGATAGTAGGAACTAATAAGATTGACAGTTTATTAAAATTAGAATATAATATTGTGAGGCCATTTATTACAGAAATATTTCAGATTTTATTAGAAAATATGAGTGATAATATTATGTACTTATTTTTTTAGCTGTACGCTGAATCCCGAATATCACAGGGTAAGTAGAGGGAATCTTGTGTTAAGACACTCCATACCCCACTTACCATCCAATGTATTGTTTTAATTTTTTTATTGTTTTAATGTTTTAATTTTTTTTTTATTTTTGTGGCGGAACTCAACGCTACGCTTTCCCTCGATACCAGAGCAAAGAAATTAAGTTATTAAATATTTCAATTTCTCGAGTAGGAATCGAACCCATAACTTGTCGCGTTTGCAATCATACGCTTTTTATCTCGAACATAGCAGGGTACGCAGCGGGAACCTGGGAACCTTGCGCTAAGACATACATACTGGAGGCATTGCATACAGTCATTACTGTATGGTGACAGTCATAATATATTTTATGTAAGCTAGTTATAAGATGATAAATGCATGAATAAAATAACAATACCTCATCTTTTCTAAAGAGTTGCCATGATGGTACAATTTAAAAGTAATTCATACGTCTAATAGCGGATATAAAACATCGATAAGTTACAACACTAGCTTTCACTGTATATTAGGAAATGAAATTATCGATATTATTATTCGAGTTGTGCTAGTGATGTATGTATGTAATATGTATTTATTTATATTATGTTCTTTATTAAAGTATCATATTTAATGATCGTCGTTTAACAATGGATGATAAATTTGAAATTTTTCATTGTTTTTTGGTCTTAAAGAATATCAAGAATAAAGGCGAAAGAGGTATGCAGAAACAGTAACCATTGTCGCTAGCTACCGTGCTATGTGAAAAACGAAATGTCTTATCACTCTATTTTCTCCGCTACACACGAGACGTACAACGTTAATAAGATTTTTATAACACCCAGTTTCCTTTTGAGCATTTTTTATTGTCTAAAAGTAAAAACGTCTGTAGAATGTGAATACGTATCCATTGTTTTCGTTTAATTGATACTAATTAAGTAAGATGTCACGCGTAGATAACTTGGCTACGATACGATAGTGACAAACTGAAGGTTTTTGTGGATTTTTTGTAGTTAGAATTTTTTTTTAATTTCATTTAAGTCTACTTTAAGAGGCCAGTCGTGGCGTAGGGGCACAAAGTGTGCCTGTAAATGCGATTGGTTGTAAGTTAGATCTCCATTTGAAGAAATGAAATATTTATTTACATTTATATTTTCGTTTCTTCGAGGCCGGTCGTGGCGCAGCGGCACAAGGTGTGACTGTAAAACCGACTGGTTTTGGGTTCGATTCTCACTCAAGGAGATGAAATATTTATTTACATTTATATTTTCATTTCTTCGCTCTGGTGTCGAGGCTAAGCGCGGCGTTGAGTTCTGCCACTCAACACGCAATGCCTCCAGAACTCGGCAGAAAGTGGGGAACGGAGTGTCTTAACACTAGGTTCCCTCTGCCTACCCTGCTGTGTGCGGGATACATTGCTGCTTATTTTTTTGAGCTGAGCTGATTTATTTTTTTTATATTTTCGTTTCTTCGTTCTGACACCAAGGCAAAAAAGCTTGGTATTGACTTCCGTTACTTAATACGTAATGCTTAGAAAAAAACCGCGAAAAGTTAGGAACGGAGTATCTTAGCATTAGGCTTCTTTTGCCTAATCTGCTGTATGCGGGATACAGCGTGAAGCTGATTTTATTTATTTACTTCAAGGCACAGAGAAACGAGCGTCAGATCACAATGGTTGTGGATTGGATTCCCAGTCGGAGGAAATAATTATTTAATGTTTATATTCCCTCGCTCTGGAAACCAGGAAAACCGCGGCGTGGTGTTCCTCTAGAACATCGGTTCCCAACCAGTGGTCCGTGGACCAGTAGTGGTCCGCAGTAGCTAAAATATGGTCCACGAATCATTTAAAATTTTGGTGTTTGAGCAAAGTCTGCCTACAGTTAAGTCGTTATCTCATTAAAACATAAAATATTTTGAAATTTAAATTTAATATCCTTTGAAATTCATTGATTTTTAATATTTACTTAAAAATTCACACAGCACATCATACAAAATGTCGGACTTTTTTAAAACTTTTCACTTTACAATTAAAATTTTTGTTTAATATATATATATTTTTAAAATTTATTTCTAATATACTTACAAAGTGGTACCTAGTAACAAGAATTGTAAAAAGTGGTCACTGATCAAGAAAAGATTGGGAACCCCTGCTCTAGAACATTATTTTCACCTCAAAATATTCAGTTATAAAAAATTGAGGAAAAACAGAAATAAAATTGAGGCAGGAGATTGAGGATTAAATAGTTTTTTTTTCTTTGGGAAGAAGAAAAATTGAAAAGAAAAAAAAAATAATTACTATAACAAAATATCTAAAATAACAGCGACTGATTTCACGGACACGAACTAGTATTCAACGAATGTTAGCACTATATATATGCATTTCTTAATATCAGCTCGCGTGGTTTTTGCTTACTTTATATTATAAAATCTACAAAACAAAACGTTTCAGCCATTTTAGTTCTTATGACAGCGTTTTAAGAGTTAAAATACTGTGCTATAATTATAAAGTTAGTGTAACAACATGTGAGAAAATGTTGTCATCGAGATCAGTGACATATAAGAGAACCTAATAGTTTGAGAAATATAAAGGCAAAAACATAGGTTTGATTGCAGGTGTACGACTACAATGTGGAAACCACGTCTTTTCTTATATACATTCCTATATAATGTAATTTGTATATATTGAAAATTATATTTCTGTACTTTATGTTATAAAATTGAAGTATGTTTGTTTGGATGCGCTATTCTCAGGAACTGCTGAATGTTAGATTAAGAAGTCCGATCTCCATTTCGAAAGAGAAATAGAAATAACCGGGTAATGTAAAGGTGAAACGCACTCCTTTTAAATAAAATAGGATTACATTTTCACCAACAAAGAATTTTGTATTTTGTAATTATTTCGCTTCGCTCCCTAGAACTGAGCGAGTTTATTTCAACGTAGTCCTTAATGAGTCCGCTCCACTCGCTTTGAAAACCGGGTATTAGTTATATCCATTTGAGTATAGGGGCAAAGCCAGGGGTGCTATATATAGAAAAAGTAATTGACAGTATAAATACTGGTATCCTTTCTTGAAAATAAGTTAATAATAAATTACCGTGGTTTGAAAGAACATTTGCAAGAATAATAAGAAAAGAAGTTATCTTGCAAGAAGATTATACATGCACCTTGCACTATTGATTGATTGATTACACAGATTTTCAACTACATGCTGTACCCCGCACACAGTGGGGCGAACAAAGGGAACCTAGTGTTAAGACACTCTGTTCCCCATTTTTCGAATTTTGGAGACATTGCATGTTGAGTGGTGGAACTCAACGCGTTTTAACACCAGAGCGAAGAAATGAAAATATTTAAAATTTCACTTACTCTACTGACTAAACCCACAAGTTTAGTCACACGCTTGTTCCCCGCTCCACGACTGGCTTCACATAATTTTATTTTATAATATACAAAATTATTTTATTTCCAATTTGACGATAACAAATAGTTAGTTAGAAAGACTTGTAACTTTAAGCTTCCGCTTTAGACTAACAGCTTTGTACGGTGACTCAACCTGTCACGGTCGTTCAAATTATAGCATATAACTGTTACGTTTGTATTATAACGTATTTTAATATTGGAATATTAATACTAGCGTTGAAAAATAGTAAAAAAATAGTAATAATTAAAAAAATTATAGTGTAGGGTCGTTTGCGTGGACTATGAAACGTAAAATCCTGTTTTTAGGGTTCAGTAATAGGGTTTCTGTATCCTATTACGAAATACTGTATTTAGTAATAGGGTATTTAGTGGTAGGAACAGACAGATCGCGAAGTCTACTAAGACTACTAAGACTTCGCTGTTTATTTTTTTTGAAAATAAATTACCATGGTCCCCGTTACCATGATTGATTGATTATATTAATTTTTAAAACTAAACTAGTAGTTTAGTTTAGTTTTTAAATTCAAATTTATAATAATATTTTTAAAATTATTATAATATTCATAATTATTTTATTTCTAATTTGACAGAAAATGGACCCTGGAAACCGTCAGACTGCACCTCACGAACACCTATAGACAGTTCACACAGTTTTACAGATGTTGAATTTCTGTTGCCGCTATAGTGACAAATACTAAAAAACTGAACAAAAAAATATTTAACTGGACTTCCATACAACAAACGTGATTTTTGTGCCATTTTTATGTAATAATGTTGCGGAACCTTTTTGTCTGACTACCACCTTTTCTATTGTTATAGGACTACCAACTTTTCTTTTTTTAGGTAAATCTTTCTTGTGAATGATTCCAGGGAACCTATAAGAAAAATTTCAGCTTTGTACGGGGAACTATTTTCAGGAGCTACTGGTTCGAATTGAGAAAAAAATGTTTTTAAATAGTTTATTTTTTGGGAAAGACTATGAGACCATATTTCATCCTGGAAAAATATTATCCTCGGACATTTTCAACGTATATCATATGAGTCGCATGATTACGAAACCGCAAATAAAGACCGTACTGACATATAAACGCTAGTAACGCGTAGTATAACGCGATGTATACGTACAGAAACGCATGGTAAGACACTATGTAATAAGAGGATTTCGTCCTATATCGAGCCCGTGAGATGAAACCAAGACCAGGAAATGTAAAACAAAACACCAATCATTCCCCTAAGTGGGAATCGAACCCGCAACCGTCACGTTTATAATCAAACATCTCCCTCGCACCGTGACAGTCATCTTATTATCTTGTAAAGCAATTATTACGTAGGTCTAGATTATGGGGATAAAAATTGAAAGGTGCGTTATGGCTCGAGGCTAACTCTTCGTGAACGCGGTCGCCGTTCATTTGCTATCGTTATTATATATTTTAATAGTATTACAATATTTTGGCATTGAATTTTTGTTTACTATAACACCGATGTCGAAGTACTTGGAATGATTGTAGGTTCGATTCTTAGACTTGCATTTATAAATAGCTCTCAAGATCGATCTCAAATTTGAGAGCGTTTTATTAATACGGGCTTAAGATATGGCATTTTTGTATTTATACTAAAACTACTACTTTATTATATTAGTATAGATTGTAACGTTGAAGAGTTTGTCTGGTTATGCACACTCATCTCAGGAACTACTAGTTTAAATTGAAAAATCTTGTTTTTGTTGGATACTCCATTTATCAAAAGCTACACCTAGATCACAGCTTATAGGCCAGTCCTATGTAATATCGGAAATTAGTATAATATATCACGTTATTCGTTACAACGGAACCCACTGTACATGCGGTTAGAGATACTTAGGGTGTGTTACGTGTTACTTACATATTGCCATTCGACCACAGGTTCGAAGCCAGAGGTAAAAAATAATTAAATATATTTTGTAATCTTTTTGAACAAATCGTATTTCTGGTCTGTATCCTCCTCTTCTCTCAATTAATTTTAACACAATTTATTTTTTTATTCAAAAATAAAATAAATCAGTTTCACGCTGTATTCCGCATATGAAAGGTAGGCAGAGTGAATCTAGTGATGATATCCGTTCCTCACTTTTCACCGAAATTTTCGAGGTATTGATTGTTGAGTGGCGGAATTCAACGACGGGCTTTTGAACTAGTGCCAGAGCGAAAAAATGAAAAAAAAATAAATAAAAATGATTCATTCCCTCGAGTAGGGAATATATATTATTATGTATAAATGTATTCGAATTTTTACATAAGAATATATATAGGTCAGGATTAATTACAGAATGTATTGATCATAATTATATATTGAATTTCTTAAGGTTTTAAATCTGTTATGATGTTGCTGCGTAGAATGCTGAAGCTTGGCATTTTATCGTAATTTCAGGAACGTATGGGAATTGTACATTTAAGGTACCTAAAAACGACGCAAACGAACTAACGAAAAGCCATAGTGGTTTTGTATAAAAATATTACGAATGTATAATAAACAATACGAATAAACCGTAACAAGTAGAAATTTATTTTTCGTATAAATGTAATAATGAATCTTGCATATTATTGTTGGTGTGGATTAAAAAAAGTGGATAAATAAAAATTGTGACAGAAATAAAAAAATATAAAATTTTAAAAACAAAAAATATGTATAGTATATTTTTTCTAAATCTAAAGTTATGCATATAAAAAATTACAGATTAATAATTTTTGAAATTATTTTTTTTTATTCATAATGATTAAATCATATTAATTAAAAAATCAAATCAATTTTAACTTTCGATATATAAAATATTTTAAAAAGAAATAACACACACAAGCAAAAACAATTATATTATAAAAAACCAATTATGAATACCTTATAAATATATGGCTCGTATGCAAAACACAAATTTGAATCTCGCGCGTGCGTCACCCGCGCGGTGTAGTCACGAACTGCGGGTCACCCATCTCTAGTTGCACCGGTATGCTACCGTTAGGGATGTGAAAAACAAAAACAATATAATAATAAATTAAAAACAGTATTATAATAGTGTCTAGGGCCGATGGTTTCTAAAGGCACTGAATGAGGGATTGTAAATTTACAATTTATTCAAAGGTATGTATGTTTATATTTAAAGTTTCTCCATTTTCTTTGTAAAAAATATTGCCTATTAAGAGAAGAAAATTATAATTATATTTCGTAATTTCAAATTTTAATATGAATTCTTTTTTTGCAAAGTAGTAGACAAAGAGCGGAGACTGTAATTTTTTTCTGCACGAGTAATAAATATAATAAAGAATCAATTTTTTTGGTTCACGCTGTAACCCGCATAGTAAATATGTTTTTTTTATTTGAGTAGTAGGAATTGAACCCAAACGTTAAGCAGATGCGCTACATGATAAAAAAAATATAAATAATTATAATATGGTAACCCTAACAATAATCTTCTATCGATACTCTAGTTTAGATACAGTTAAGAAAAAGTAAAATTGATTTTATATGCTGTTGTTGTCACTAACTTGACTATTCGTGATGGTACTAAAAGGAGAAAAAAATCTTTAGTATTACCGTACGGGCCGATGTGGATGTCTCTTTCTGCTGTAATAGCTTGGGCGGCGGAGGGTGTGACTGTAAACGTGATGGTTGTGGGTTCGATACTCACTCGAGGCAATGAAATGTTAAATATTTTCATTTATTCGGTCTGGTGAAGGGGTAAGGCGTGGCGGAACCCAATGCTACGCTGTACCCCGTCACCAGAGCGTATTGCCTCCAGAATTCGGTGGAAAGTCGGGAACGCAAAATGTCTTAATGGGAACGGAATATCTTAACATGAGGTTCCCAGGTTCCCTCTGCCTACCCTGCTATGTGCAGGATACAGCGTTCAAACCCGCTACTTCATAATCTTTTTCGATTTTTTTTAAAGAGTTATAGTCCAATAATATTTTAGAAAACGTATAAAAAATTATAACAGCGGAACTTAAACCCGCGTCTACGTTTACATTTTCTAAAATATATATAAATTATTATTCTTAATTTCAATGTGTTTAGTGAGTTACATCAATATATATTTTTCTCATAATCATTCCGTTCTCTAAAAAAAAACAATTATTCTTTACTGTTAAATAACAAGAGACCTTTTAATATATATTTTTTTAATACAAACATAATTAAATTTAGCCTTGGATCTATTTATGATATATTGTTGTCACGAAATATGTTAATTTCATATTTATATGGCAAATATAAATAAAATCAGCTTCACGCTGTATCCCGCACACAGCAGGGTGGCAGGAAATATAAATAAAATCAGCTTCACGCTGTATCCCGCACACAGCAGGGTAGGCAGAGGGAACTTAGTGTTAAGACACTCCGTTCCCCATTTTCTGCCGAATTTTGCAAGCATTGCGTGTTGAGTGGCAGAACTCAACGCCGCGCTTAACCTCGACACTAGAGTGAAGAAACGGAAATATAAATATAATTAAGTAAATATTTCATCTCCTCGAGTGGGAATCGAACCCACAACCAGTCGGTTTTACAGTCACACCTCGTGCCGCTGCGCCACGACCGGTCTTAGGAAATATAAAGAATTTAAATATAATCGTTTCCTATTGTATATCGAACTCACAACCATTGCGTTTCAGTCAGACGCCGTTCCACTGCGCAACGACGCCCTCAGAATATAATTTATAAAGAAAAAAAATATTAAATTTAATCATTATTTAAATGGTTTTAATCATTTATAAATGAAAACGGCGTCTTATGACAATATGCTCTCAAGATCGATCGCAGAGTTCTGAGCGACTTACAGAAACCCGACGGCCGATGTCCAAATCGGGAAAATGATTTCAAATCCAATTTGGATAATCCATACCTATATTATAAATTTGAAAGTCTGTCTGTCTGTCTGTCTTTTACGCAATCAGGGCCAAACCGCTAATTCAATTATGATAAAATACTCATATAACGCTGTATCCCGCACACAGCAGGGTAGGCAGAGGGAACCTAGTGTTAAGACATTCCGTTCCTCACTTTCTGCCGAATTCTGGAGGCATTGCGTGTTGAGTGGCAGAACTCAAAGCCGCATCATGGAGTGACATATCATTTCACTTTTTGTTTTTACACCGCAAAGTTCGTAAAAATAAAAAAATGTTTCGATAGCAGTACTTTGTCTTTTACTTTAGCCTTTCAGATGTCACGTTCAAGGCACTTATTTAAACTTATTAAGGCCATTTCGTTTTTAATTTAAATTTTATATTGCTATATTATGATTGTGTTTCAAATTTTCTCAATATTAGCCATTGATATTGCGTGTTGAGTGGTGAATCTTAACGCTGCACTTCTCACAGGGGAATGAACTATTCATTCCTCTTCAAGGGAATTGAACCCATAATCATCGCGTTTTTTAAACGTATGATGCTGTTTCCCTGTATCTTTATGATTTTCAACATATTTTAAAATATGTCAAAATAATAATAATATTTTATAAAGTTTTGATTTGGTACGTGGGTAGGGGGGGGGGGGGGGGGGTAGTTAGGGAGTGTAGGGAATCACTAAGAGAAGATTTCCCGAAATTCCTACAAGCTGTACAAAGCGGGTGGAGGGGAGCGAAGCTATGTTGCAAAGAGTTTTTCGAAAAATTTGCGAAGTTTTCTGTTTTATTTTTTTTAAACGTTTTTAAAGTGTTATTCCACACTTAGGAAAGTAGCGTATGGCTTAGCGGTCAGAGCGCCTGGTCAGTTTCCAGGAGGCGCGGGTTCAAGTCCCAGTAAAATTTCAAATTTTTATACGTTTTCTAAATAAGTTTTCTGTTTTATCCTCACGCGCTATGTTAGATTAGTCAAAGTTTAATCTGTGCGCGTGAATTTCATAACATTTCACAGCTTAACTCTATGTGACCATTTACTCAAAAACTACAATTACAATTATCACCAAACTACTTCCCTGGGATCACCTTGTCATTCACAACGTTTCTGCAAAATTTCAGAGCTGTATGTTTAACAGTCTAATGTCGAATTAATTTACAGTTTAAAATCGAAGCAAACGACACTCTACAGTTCTTATATTTATTAATATTATATAATTGTTATAGTTTTAAACTGAGTAAGTTATGATTTAGCGTATGTAGCTTGTTGATAACGTGAGTGGAGCAACTTTCCAGATTGCGTCACGCGACATGTGTGATATAGACGCGTGTGTGGAGGCGCTTGGTACCGATAGAATAAAAAATGTTCTCGTTTTTTTTTATTATCTCTATTTATTGCCTTTTGGAAGGATGCAGATAGAGAGAGATATGATAAATAGATATTTTTTCAATTAAACACATGCTTTTTAAAGCATACCAGTGTAGGCTGAGAGTATTTAGTTAAGACACTCCGTTTCCCTCAGTGAAATTTGAAGTCACGACCATACAACATTACGTCATGTTAAATTTGACACACACTATGTTCAAATGTTTATACGATTACGAAAAATAAAGTGACAAATCATATTGTAAAAATATATATTTTTTTATAAATATAATTTTATTTTGTCAACAGTACACATATCTAATTCAGATCGGAGGAATTGTGTTTAATATTGTGCACTTGTAATGTTAGTTAGTAATGTAACTTTTATATTTATCTATATAAGAATTAATATAGCATGGCAAAGTGTAAGTTTACTGGTTCTTATTTCTAAGAAGCTTTTGATATTAAATATGATATAATAGAAAATCTACGTATCCTGTTACTTTTAATGATAAATAAAATTAACTACTGTAAATATTCATGTTAAAATTTATTATATTAAATCATTTTATTGCGTACTGAAGCCAGTCGTGGCGCAGGAGCACAAAGTGTGACTGGACTGGTTGTGGATTCGAACCACACTCGAGAAAATGAAAATATTTATTTAAATTAATATTTCCATTTCTTCGCTCTGGCGTCGAGGCAAATCGCGTCGTTTAGATCCGCTACTCAACAAGCAATAACTCCAGAATTCAGTGGAAAGTGGGGAATGGAATGTCTTAACACTAGGTTTCCTCTGCCTACTGTGCTGTTTGCGAGATACAGCGTGGAGCTGATATTTTTTTTTTATTTTATTGCTTGCAGCTTCGAGTCCCGCTATAGAGGGAGGAGTATTCCACTACTTAGTTTCATAAATATTAATGTTAAGAAAATTCTAATGCGAGTAGTACACCTTTATTTATTTATTTTATTTTTAACAATATAAATCAGATTTACGCTGTATCTGTTATATAGCACATTAGGCAGAAGGAACCTAGTGTCAACACACTCTGTTGGGGATTTTCCGCCGAACTTTCGAGGCCTTATGTGTTGAGTGGCGGTACCAAACGCCGCGCTTTTGTCTTGGTACCAGAGAGAAGAAATAAAAATATTAATCCTCAAATAGTAATAAATATAATTAACAAATAAGTACATAAGTATTTATAATCTTAAATAATTATTTTTGTTTGCACAAGACCAGATCATCGAGGAGCCGTGACATTAAGCAAATGTTAATCCCATTACTAAAGTAGAGCATTTATATATTTGTTTATAGTTCATATAATATACATGTAGAAATACTAAGAGGCTGAGGCCGTCATGGCGCAGGAGCACGAGCGTCTGACTGTAAACGGGTTGGTTGTGGGTCCGTATCCAACTCGTTTGCCGGTCTCTTTAATATTTACATCTTCTCACTGTGGTAACGAGGCAATATGTGGCGTTGAGTTTCGTTACTTAATTGTTCGTTACGCATTGCCTCAAGAACTCCACGGAAATTTTTGGAACAGCACTTCCGTTCCGTTTAATGGGGAACGGAGTGTCTTAACACTATGTTCCCTGGTGCCCTCTGCCTACTCTGGTATGTAGGGAATACCGCGTGAGGCCAAAAAAGCAGCTTTTTTCGCAGAGCAGAATGGGCAGAAGGAACGTAGTGTTGAGACTTCGTCCAATTCCAAAGTAATTTTGTAAAGAGTAAGTTTGGAAAAACCTGTATATGGACTCATTTAGAAATAATTTCAAAAATTTTTATAAATAGCATTCTCTCTTGTCAAACGATAATTCTTAGTAATTATCTTTGGGTAGCGGAAATTTGTAAAAATCTCCTTACAGAGGTACTAACAACGTAAAGAAGTTGTAACAAGCGTATAAATATTTCGACGTAGCTTGATGAGAACGTATGGCATAATGGTCAGGGCGCCTGGTCACTACTACATACACCAGTACTAGGACATAAAGTAGCATCACACACCTATCCATCATACACTAAGTGTTAACGTTGACGCACTGCAAGCCACCGCGAAACTATCTTAATCTCTATATATAATAAGACAGTAAAAATATTTTGTCTGTACATTTAGTAATTTTGACTGAAATGGATAGAGGAACACTTAAAAAGAATAATAGAAAGCAAAAAGATTTTTTTTGAATTTCTTGTCTGTCTGTCTGTCTGTCTGTCGACATATTTCTGTCCGCATTTTTCTCTGAAAGTACTGAACCGATTTACTTGAAAATTCACCAATTGCTTTGTTTTAATTCAACTTGAGTACTAAAGTTTAGTTCATCAAAATCGGTTCATTAAAAAAAGTTATCGCCATTTGAATGAACTCAAGGCATTACTTTGCCTGCGAATATTATATAGCAATCGCGCTGGTATGACCCTGGCTAAAGAATGACATTCGAAACGTCTGGTTTATATGATTGTTGGTAAAAATATATATTTTTGAAGCACTATAATATTTTATACAATAAAGTAAGCAAAGTTGAATTATTAGTGGAGATTACCTTCATAAATCATAACAGTTAAGTTTAAGTCGTAATTAATTCAACCGGCCGGTCGTGGCGCAGCGGCACGAGGTGTGACTGCAAAACCGACTGGTTGTGGGTTCGATTCCCACTCGAGGAGATGAAATATTTACTTAAATTTATATTTCCATTTCTTCGCTCTGGTGTCGAGGTTAAGCGCGGCGTTGAGTTCTGCCACTCAACACGCAATGCCTCCAGGATTCGGCAGAAAGTGGGGAACGGAGTGTCTTAATACTAGGTTCCCTCTGCCTACCCTGCTATGTGCGGGATACAGCGTGAAGCTAATTTTAATTTATTTTAATTCAACACAGAGATAAAGAACGATCTTGAAAGAAATATCTAGTAAATACAAAGATTTTTTGTTTGGTTCGTTCATATAATAGATGTAACTAATCTGAAAACTGTACAGGAGTTAATATGCAATTAATACAGTTATTTTACAAAGAATATTATGAATCCTACAACCTAAATTAAATTATTCACTGACATCAGTACATTTAACAGAGTTTTAGAATTATGATGAGACGTATATTATATAGGTAAAAAGAACATAAAGTTACAAAAATATATACGTATAATACATAATTAGCTTTATGTATATTTTATAAATATCAAATATCAACAATGGACGTATTTTCTTATTTAAAACAATCAAAAATTCTTTGACGATAATTTCGTAAAAAAAATCATATTAGAAGTCATTATAGTTGTCAATCGATTGTGCTTGTTAAATCAGTAATCATGTATTTTAAGCGGGCGAAGCCGTGGGCGAGCCGCTAGTATAATATATATAAAAATTAAATTCCATAGCAATTCACTTACGCCAAGCAGCAGTCGGTTGTGACTATATTAGTTAATAGTAAAACATAGGGTCAATGAACTCTTAACAGTCTTATAAAACGTAAATAATTAATATTTGGTTAATGTCTATAATCTTTATGATATTTAATTAAATACATTGAAAGATTACTTTTATTGTAGGACATTAAATAGACTCATATTATATAATATTTATATATTATAAATACGTATTTTGATAATAGTTTTATATCATATTATAAAATATACTTTTTAAATGAAACTATTTTAACCGGATTAATCGCGTATATTTTGTACTTTTATACATTTTTGGAAATTCGACGTTTCGAACACTTTGCAGTAGTCCGTGGTCACGGGTAGACTGAGGTGGCATTCGTCTGTCAGTTGACATAATTATTATATCAAACTACCGCCAACGATTTCTTAATTGCCTCGCGTACTGCCCTGGATTCCTGCAGAATGAGCTGATAGTATCTTGCCCTCTGGTATGGTGGGTTTGAGACTTCAATGATTTTATGAGTGGGTCCCAGGTGGTAGAAAGCTTCCAGCCATCCTCT
>JAATLQ010037276.1:0-50856 GCA_013421005.1 Heliconius erato x Heliconius himera | reverse complement strand
AAATGCTTATTATTTTGAAAAAGATTTGTATGTAATATTTTTATTTTATTATGGCTCAAATCTAACGATTTTAAATTAACTAACGAATAAAATGCTCGAAGATGAATATTAGTAATAAAATTAAAATGAAATGACACAAATTTTAGGGACGGACTAAATTTAAGGCAGTCTTCTAAAATAAATTCAAAATTATTGGAGCTTAAATCAAGATATTCTAAGGATAAAAGATAAGAATTTTCCACACTATCAAATGAAAAAATTTCATTCCAAGCTAATTTCAACGTTCTCAGATGCTTAAGGTTTGCTATAGACACTATAGGAAATGAAGTAAGGTTATTTTCGCTTAAATCTATTTCTGATAGACTCGATTCTAGACTTGTAAATGCTGTATCTGATACACGTCGAATAATATTTCCTTTTAGATTTAATTTTGTTAATGGAAGTCCATAAAAACTATAGCTGGGAATTTCTTCAATATAGTTTGAAATTAGCTCTAGGGTCATTAGCTTTAGCATGCCCGCAAGTGCTTTTTGTGGTATAAACTTAATCTTGCTCGATAAAATACTTAACGTTTCAAGGCACTTTCTTAGTGGCATAAATGTTTCATCATCGATATTTTTTATGTTAGTTCGTGAAATGTGTATATGCTTAATGCAAGCGCCTTGTGGTATAAAATGTGGTCCCAAAGCATCTTCGCTGTCGTCGAGATCGTAAACAGAAAACGAATGCACTTTAGTTATACTTTTTAGTGCATTTTTAACATTTCTTATTGTTGTATCTTGGCAGTCAAGATATATAGCTGTAACATAAAAGTGCATCTATTAATATAAATGTGCTACTAAACAGATAACAAACAAAAAATATCTCACCATCTTCAAATGAATAACATGAGCATTTATTATTCTGTATCAACTCGGAGCACTCCAGGGTATTTTGAGCTCGGTAAATTGGGGGTAAAAATAGTAGCAGGGAAAATAATTGGAAAACGCCATTTTCGTTCTTCTTTGTTTTCCAACAAAAAATCCTTTTCATAATTACATTATTATTGTAATTTATTTCATCACATGGCCGTGTTCATCGTTAGAATCTGAAACAAAAGCACTGAATGAATTATTTTTGTAACACATATCTTGCTTCCTATGGTTTATTATTTGTTTTAATTATGTTTGCTCAATTTAATAGTTTGGCTTAATAATAATTAAGTATATAACAATAAATATACACTATTAAAATTGTTAGAAATAATTTATTATTTCAGTGAAACTTAAACACTTTATTTAGTATAAACGTAATATAAACACAAAAAATATTTTCTATATAAAATTAAACCAAAATGACAATAAATTTAAACAAAAACAAATTCCAAATATTTATTCTCATTAAGTATTTTTGTATACAGAGATTGTATCGGTCAATAAAAGACTACAAAGGATTTTACGTTTTTTTATCATTAAACTCATACACACAAAACAGTAAATATATAAATATGCTCACCTAAAAAAAAGTACTGCAATTCACGCTCACTGCCAATTAAAAACAAAGTTATTTTTTAGTTGTTAGGGTTCATTTTTGTGACGCAACTTCCAAAGGACCGAAGTGCGCCTGTCCTTGAATTGTAAGGGTTCACCACACGTCACAAGCGAATTTTCAATCGCAATAAGTTCTTATCTAATACAAACTAGAGAATGCTATATCGCGCAACGTAGAACGCCTGAGGTCATTAGAAAGCTCGACAGAAGACTGCCGCGGCGGCGCGCGCTGTGTAGGTCAACGCTGTTGTTGCGGCACCCCCGACCCACTATTATTATACTTTTATGACGAATCGGATTCTGCTAGTATAGCAATTTTTCGAACAAATGTGAAATACTTGTCTTGCGGTGCTACGGCATTGTGTACTTTTCTTGCACTAAACTTATATGTATATAAAATGCCGTAGGAAATATATAATGGAATAAATGTAATGAAATAAAACAGAAATATGATATGTACACATTGCTTTAATAACTAATCTATAATATAGTGATAAAACAAAATTTAGCATAAAATATATTAATATTAATTTGACGGAAAGTGGAAAGCAGAGTGTCTTAACACTAGGCAGAGGGCTGCCTATGCCTGCTACATGCTGGATTTGGATAAGCTGAAATTTTTTTTTAAATATATTTTATATTTTATCTATATATGTATACAAAACATAAATATGTAAAATACCTTATGTTTTCTATATTTATCTCTTTTTGACTTAAAAAAATGAATAATTCCTTGCATTCACTCAAATTCTGACTTGGCTTTAAAATTCTTACTGACAGCAGCAATGACGCAACGAGTTGGAACGCCAACTAAGTGCTACTTGTCGGTTCGATTTATGCACAGATGACGTCAGTTTCAGAAATGATTGAAAATCTGTATTGCTAAATATAAAATTTTGAACAAAATTTAAAATATAAACATACATAGGGGAAATATGCCACCAGCGCGTGTGTATTAAATAAGATAGAAAGAATACTGAATGAAAGAATACTGAAAATGGCCAAGTGTGATTCGGACCTGCTCACCGAAGCTTCCGTACCAATTCCAAGATTATATATAGGTCATCGGAAAGTAAATTACTTATAAAAATTTACTAACTTAGGTTTGCGGCCATTTGTACTCACTTTGTATAAAATAAACTATAATTATAAGTTTGTAATGATTTTTTTATAAGAAATACATGTATAAATTTTCACATTTCATAATTTTCTTTATTTAAATTGTTAGTTCTCAGTACGTGGCATAACTGTAGATCCCCCGTGGATCTACAGTTATACCTTAGAGATTTTATTCCGCGGGAAATTTCATACAAAATGCAGCAAAATCGATATATAAATACTTGTATCACTTGATTGCATTGACTTAAATGCTTGATTTTTTCTGTGCTACAAGGGACCATAGACATGAATATTTAATATTAATTTCAGCTTGATACCGCTACGTAATCTTAAGACCAATGGTTTTGATATACGGGCAACAAGGTGAATCATATAAGGGTTCCGTATTTTCCTTTTGAGGTACAGCACCCTAAACATATATATAAAAAAATCTTCCTAAAAGAATTAAAATAGATAACCATAAAACAAGC
Source organism: Heliconius erato x Heliconius himera (assembly GCA_013421005.1). Classification (NCBI taxonomy): domain Eukaryota; kingdom Metazoa; phylum Arthropoda; class Insecta; order Lepidoptera; family Nymphalidae; genus Heliconius; species Heliconius erato x Heliconius himera. The sequence continues at coordinate 47,738 of JAATLQ010037276.1, read as the reverse complement.
ATAAGGGTAGCACCATGATGACTGACTAAAATAAAAGCGGAGGTTTATACAGCATCTACGCTATCACAGTTTTAGTTTGACGCTATATTCGTGCAAGTTGCAAGCAGTAAATCCAAGCAAACGTTTCACCTACGCTTTTAGACACAAATCTAGGTCACAGAAACGCTAGCTATTCATTATCACCTGATAGATATTTCAGTATTACAGTACCCTGTTTGGAATTTATTTTCGCGTTATTTGAAAGTGCCTTTAGAAGGGAAATTATAAATAAATATTTTTATTTCTGTATAGAATCTAAACTGATAAGTTTATGTATTTAAAAGGGCAATAGTTAATATAGCAAAATACAATTTAAATATGCTGTTTAATCATACTACACACAGCTTTCTATATGTTTCAAGCCGATTTGAACCGAACCGATTGTTAACCATAATAGTTCATGTTAAATGAAATAAATTTTGCGCTCTTGACCGAAAGCTATCGAGGCTATTAAGTAAGCTTTTTGTCTTTGAATTATAGGTTTGTTAGGAATGCAATGTCTAAAATATTGCGGATAAACTATATTAAAATTTAGTTGGTAATTAAAAGTTAAATAAGAATTGGACTAGCTTAGAGTAAATTTGGATTGACGTGTAATGGTACGTATCTCCATACAAAAGTAGACATTCTTCTTTATAATTAGGGTTTTAGGGTTGAATTTCATCTAAGTTCAATTTTGGTTCCATATGTTCATTTGTTCAAGATGTGATATTTTGCAAAATAAATACTGAGATAAAAAGTATTTGATATTACTTGTTGAAGGAATTTATGCACACTTCCTGTCATACATCTTGTGGACTTAACAGAGTGGAGTGCAAAAGTTTTCCGTTATATCTAGGGGTATGCGCTTCTTGCATAGGCATCATTTCATTCTTGAAGACAAATATGTTTTCACGGCCAGAGACTATTTAATAATATTACATTCATAACATATAATTTCTGTTAATAATTTAGTTAAAGATTTATGGGACAGTAAAATCCCTTGTATTCTACAAGAATTATAAAAAATGTAAACTGTAGTAACGGGTTCATTGAAGAAAATTAATATTATGTTCTAAAATATAAGTAATGTTGCAGTCAAATTAATGAATTACACATTGGCTTCGAGAGTGCCGAGCAATATGAAGACAGTCTGCGAAGTTACTTTTAAAATATTTCAGCTTGATATTCCATATTTTTTTAGTAGTCTTATAAGGCGACCTCATTACTGAGCACTGGATATAGCATCTAGGTCAACAGGCTTACTTTTACAATGTCTGTTTATACAGCAATATTAATAAACCTCCTTAAAATTTTATTTAGCGTCTGTGGAGTATGTATACATTTAGAAATATCTGCTTGAATAAAAAAAATATTATTGTAGCACAGCGCTAGACTTTCTTAAGTTAAACTATGAACGTTGACTGTGTTAGACTACAATTCAAAAGCTATAATGAATAGTCCATAGATTGACGAATAGGCATAAATAGAAGAATAGGCATTTTTTTAGCTTCATGTTGTATCCCGGAGCAGCGGAGCTATGGCGGAACTTAACGCCGTGCTTTACTCAGACACCAGAGCGAATAAATTATAACGTAAAATATTTCATTTCCTCGAGTGGGAATTGAATTCACAATCTGTTGCGTTTATAGTCACACGCTTGTGCCACTGCATCACGACTGGCCTCCTGTGGCATTCTTTCTTATATAACTATATTTTTCAATAGTTCACTATCAATACCGCCATAGCCTTATTATAGTTAGTTGTTCGAGTTGAGCTCCACACGAGTGAGCAAAAGTTGGTATGTAAGCACTGTCACGGCCCCGGCATTAAAGCTGTACTACGTGACATAAATTTCCACGAAGAATTTGAGTATTAAGTGGGGTTTTATTTGTTATGACACGCGTTAAAGGGCCCCTTTCAGTCTTTGTCTATTTATGCTGGAATACGTTTTCGGATAATCCTTTTCAATTCGTCATCGAACACGAGCCGCTTCGATTAGGAAAATCCACCTACCGTAGACGTGATGGCGCATTTCGTTATGTATCATATACTCGGATGTGAATAAAACTTGGACATATGTATGAATGTAGTTTTTAAATGAACAGGATAATAATATATATGTTATTTAATATTTTCATTTCTTCGTTATGGGTTCGATGCTAAGCGCGGCGTTGAGTAAATAGTAAATATGATACAATACGCAACACCTTCAGAAATCATCTCTTTCGCCTCGTCCACTGTCATCTACCTACATGCCCTCCATGGGGGTCCTCATCCTTTTTACGTGACCTTCCTCCAGTATCTTTAATCCGACAGAACCGACTTTTCCTATGACGTTGCGCGTAGTGCCAACTTGAGACAACCAAGGCTAGGCACACCTCCAGCGTGGGCAATCTCGTCGAGGGAGTCGCGCAGTGGTAGTAGCAGGCATCCCAGAATTCCGAGGCACAGGTAACTCCCGAAGGATGCCGTGACACCGAGTAAGATCTTCCGCGCTGTCCTGTCTAAATTTTTTGAAAATTTTTGCTGAAATTTTTGCGCCCTTTTTTGACGCAAAAATACTTGAAAAATTGACAGTCAGTGGCTTTTTACACCACTGACTATTTGTAGGATAAGACAAAGTATTTTAATATCGAAAATACTATTTGCAAAATTGTTTGCTTTTACATTTGCTGCTTGCTAGAACCAGCATAGCCTACTGCTGATAGCGCCTCACTTGAATTCACGAGCGCTGGATGTACCATGTTACTGGTCGACTTGAAAATTAAAGAACACATTGAAATTACAAAAAATTAAATTAATAAATTAATTGGAAATTTTGCAAAAAAAATAGTTAATAACATTTGATAAAACCTATATCTCAATTAGAGAATTCTCTAAAGATCATATAAATAAAACCTTATAGAAATACAAAATTTCTGAACACGTCAGAGGGACGAGTAATAAAGCATTAAAACTTTATATTTAAAAAAAAGCTACTGGCGTTATCGTTTTCTGGCCGGCGGAGAGCGTACCAGCCGGGACTCTCCAATTCCATTTGAGGCTTTCTGCTCCTCCTCGATGCGAACTTGCCTTGCCGGTTCCCGCACCGTTAGGCAAGTGAGAATACAGCGAGCAACTAGATCGTAATTGGTAACACCAATGACCACAAAAAGAGAAAGCTTTCTCTGATCCTACACTTGCTGGAATATTTATTCATGTGCTTCTAGACTATACTAAGATATTTTTCTCTATCGAGCTCTTTCTCTATTTTCGTACAGAGCCATCTTTATTATAGGGGCAAACAGCAGTCTCTGGTCTGATGTGGATAAATTACTTTGATTCACGTTTGCTTTTCAACCACTTCAATCATTTTTCGATACTAAGAGCAAACATAATTTGTCTTAATAGGAAGAAATCGATCCGATCCGCACAACGTTCTCTGTGTTTTCTCATTTCTGTACAATCTGGCTTAAAAAAGTAATGAAACTGAAAATTTGCTAAATATATATTTTTTTAAATATTGTATTTTAATATTTATTGAATTATTATATTGTAAATAATTTAAAGTCGAGTCAACCAACAACCTTGTTTCTTATATTTTTGCTTCAAAGAGGTGACATACAACTTTATCATGTTGCATAGTCTATAATTTTTTAAATTCCGTATTTTTTTTTAATCTCGTCCCGTGACTATATTATATACAACCTGTTCTATATAATATAGAAGCTACCGCCATGGTTGCTCAACACGTGATCTTCTGGTTTACCTAATCCACCGCTGGGTTGCCGCTATTTGTAGCAAGGGCCTGGCGGTTAGTTTGGACATGGCTAAGGTCTTCGATCGAGCGTAGCGTGAGGCACTCCTTGCTAGACTTCCATTCTACGGGCTTGCTTGGGCGGAATACATGCCCGTGAACGCGGCAACTCTGGCGGCACAAGTCTTTCTCAGGAAAACGTCGAACAGTGTCAATAATAATATAACTTGTGTCTTCTGTTGACGTATCCCTCGAGAATGTCTCCTCATGGGGTGAAAGGAGCTTGGTTCCATTCGACCCCCTGAAGACACAAGTTCGCGCATTAACCACTAAAGAAACCATTTGTCGTATCGCTAGTCTTTCAAAACACTCGTCTTATAGCCTCGTCCAGTATCTGCATATTGGGCTTTAATATTTCGAGTGACTGTCAGTATCGCGATCATCTGAAAAGCAAGGCTAAGTTGACTTCGAAGAAACTGGGGGTCACCAGGAGAGCGAAATTACGAAATTAGGTACTTCACGCCAAAACACCGCTTGGCCCTATATAGGGCTCAGGTTCGGCCTCTGATATACTGATATAGGCCATAGAGTACTGTTCCTATCTCTGGGCTGGTGCACCCCAGTATCATCTTGACCTATTTGATCGCATACAATATAGAGCCCCTCGAAGTATTGTAGACCCAATGATCTGTGAAAGGCATGACATTTTGGCTTTGCGTAGAGACGTCTCCTCGCTGTGGGTTCTCTACAGCATTTATCATGGTTACTGTTCTGAAGAACTGTTGGACCTACCGCTGTTACCTGCCTCCGAATTTTCTGACCGCACACTTCGTCACAAGTTTAAATATCATCCACACCACCTGGATACGTGGCACTCTACTACTGTGCGGTTTCGTAAGAACTTCTTTGCACGTGCTTCGGAACTATGAAATGGCCTACCCGCTAGCTATGGCTGCCGAACGGCAGCGTTTCCAGGTCGAAATAACATGGGTGGGTACCTTCAAAAAGTGCGTCTATCTCCACCTTAAAGGCCGACAACGCACCTGTGGTGTTGCATGGGGTCATGGGCTGCGGTGATCACTTACTATCAGGTGACCCGAACGCTCGTTTGCTTGTTTTTTTGAATAAAAAACCATACTAAGGTGGAACTAAACGTGGACTAAATAAGTAAAAACAGTTGTGTTTCTATTGTAGAAAAATTAAAAAATCTTTTATAACAATGTTTACATACTATTTGCGTTCGATAGTTCCAAAGTTATATAAACGTCGATTTCTATTGAAACCGATATGTTGATTGCTCTGTGGTTTGTTGAATCGATTTCATTCTCTTTTTATATGGATGTGAGTTTGTTACGAATGTTGTTATTGTAAACCAATTTGTATTTTAACAGACATAAAAAGAAACATTTTTCACAATCTTCCTTCCATTTCATGTTTTAGCACTGCTAGATCAAACAAATACAATATGTATTTGTTTGATTGTGTTTATGTGACCATTTAGTTAAATTAGAGTCACTGCTATGGATTAAATTTATTTAAACAGGATGAATGATGGGGTAAAAATGTAAGAAAATAGCATATTTTAACAGTAAAAAAATCTCAAGTTAAATTTAGAGTTTAAATTTAATATCGAGCGAAGACAAAACTCGGCACTCTTATAGATCTTCCATTTTTATGTCGGTGAAGACGAGATTTGGCTCTCACTTTTCACATTTATGTTTTTGATGAAATTGTATTTATTGGTGTAGATCACCACTATAATAAAGCACAACAAAAATTGTTTCTGTAAACATATTTGTAAAAAAACTATTTAGGATAAAATTTCCAATATGAAACTATATTTTAAAAAAATACTTAAAGTTATTTTTTTTTTATTTTAAAATATCAATTAGCTAAATTAGTAATCTAAAAGCGGAAAAAAAATAAGAAAAATCGCATCTTAGATTCTTAATCGACATAATTAATCCATTACATTAGTAGATACAAAAATACAATATTTGTTCATTTTAATTACCCTTAACCTCTTACGTACGTACGTGGTACGTCACCTTAGCGAATTTCATAGCATAATTTTATGCGGGAATATAATCCTGCCTTTTTTGGTAGTTTCCTAATTACTAGTAACGCGTACGCAGCGGGAGTACGTAGATGATTGTCACGTGTCTAAGCAGGTTAGTTCGAGAACCTGATGTTTGTGATACGTAGCGTCAGTGTTTGTGTGACTTTTTATAATTATGTGTTTATGATTATTTGTAGATAAAATGAAACGTAAGCGGTCTAATTCAAACGCCGACCCATCGAAATTTAAGAAAAGACAGGAAGCGAGCGAAAGCCAACAGCGCCGTGAATTGCACGAATCTTTGGATGAAAATGATTTCGTTCTATCGGACTGCGTTGACTCATCACATAAAGACTTGTCTGATTATCTAGAGGCTTCTGCTGCTGCTGCTTTAGTTTTCATTCTTCGGAAGATGACGTTCATTTGTCTCATTTTGTAGCTTAATTAATTCAAAGACAAGGCGAACTGACTATTTTTAACTCGACGAAAAAATGTATCGGATCGCTAGAAAAATGTGTCAAATACAGCTGCGCAAGAAAAACTAGACTTTAGTCATATTTTAGAGCATTCTGGACATTTCTGCTGCAGAAATGTACAATATCTGCTTTCTTACTATTAACATGCATTCAACAATATCTAACATTTATAAAAAAAATAGAGAAGAATACACGACGCCATAGCTTTCACATGATCTTTTAAGTATTACTGGCCGTATCTTAGGCAATGATTAGGCTGTGGAAACCGGACAACCAAGCTATGAACCTCAAAAATTTGTAACAATGAACAATTACTACATGTATTTCAAGCAGAAACGTCGCAAAATCCATCATGGTATCCATAAGTCATATGCCGGTTTACTTGCATTGTTCAAAACCGACCTGCAACCATTTGCTGCTAAAAAGTGTATTAATGAAAATTAAGAGATTTTTTATTATTATGGTTTTTTTCTAATTAAAACCGTCCTTAACACGTAATTACCTAAAAAAGGAAAGTTAATATACGAGTTAGTGACGAATAATATCATTCATATTTTAAATGACAGATGACACAGCTGATTGACATTGACACTTTCTTTCATGATTTTAGCATTTTTTGCTTCACTCGTTTCGTTCGTTTCAATGCTTTTTGGGTGTTTTCTTGTTTGTTTCCTACTTTGTACGACCCTTGCTGCTCCAGTGGACACCGATTTTTTTGGATCTAACGACCTCCACGCTATGAATATGGATCGCTGTGTGAATTGTGCGATAGCCTCACTTTTATCAAATGTCTAATAACTCAGCTCTCATATTATCAAAACTGACAGAATTTTTGGGAGGGAGGGAATGATGTAGCTGAAACTATGAAATCATACCATTTTCATTTCTTTACATTCTACGCCGATGAATATATGAAATCGTTTCAGTCTTCTTTAGATAAAAATAATGGATATCGACCACTTTAGTAGAACCAGTAATTGATATTTGCTATTTAGAGGATATCTTTAGCAATTTATAAATTAAATTAAAAAAAATATAACGGTCACGGTAAAAAAAAATGCAATAACTTGCGCTTAAACTCAAAACAATTATCTTATTAAATGCAGATATTTTCATTAAAGCATTTATTTTATGTACGTTTCAATCTTTCTTTGAACAAAATGGCAGAAAAAAAGAAAAAAAAATCATGTTTCTTTTTTCATGTTCAAGCGCTGGCAGATATACCTACTAATTGTGCTTATCATTGTCATACTAGTATCTACTGGTATGACAATGATAAACTCAATAGTGTATAAAAATCAGTAATAATGTCGAGAATTGGCTTATAATTACTTGTAGAAAATGTCGATATTATTTAATTAAGGTTTCTATCGGCACCCTCAAATATATTTCCGTTAATAGATATTTTTATTACATAAATTTCATACTGTTATAACTTTTATAGCCCCGTTCTTAGGCTTCCTAAACACTTTAAAAGGGTCCTACACACACAAGATTTCAACTCTTTGATCATTTGCCCAGTTATTATATATAATTCATTCAAAGATAAAATATCGCCAATTTAACACAAAGACACCGAAATATGTCACTACACAAGTCGATAGTGTATATTGTAAGAAACAAGGATAGACGAAAAACAATAAGAAATAAAATCTATATAAACATAAAAAAAGTTATTAGAACAAAAAGTATATATTTTTAGCTTCAAACTGTAGCAGGGTAGGCAGAGGGAACCTCGGAACATAATGTCAAGACACTTCATTCTTATTAAGACCCTTCCGTTCCCCACTTACCGCCGAATTCCGGACGCATTGCGTGTTCAATGGCGTTGCTTAACGTCGCGCTTTGTCTTATTACCAGAACGAGGACATGCAATAATAAGTATTTTATTTCCTTGAGTGAGGCCAGTCGTGGCGCAGCGGCACGACGTGTGATTGTAAAACCGACTGGTTTTGGGTTCGATCCCCACTCGAGGAGATGAAATATTTACTAAAATTTATATTTCCATTTCTTTGCTCTGGTGTCGAGGTTAAGCGCGGTGTTGAATTCTGCCACTCAACGCGTAATGCCTCCAGAATTCGGCAGAAAGTGGGGAACGGAGTGTTTTAACACTAGGTTCCCTCTGCCTACCCTGCTGTGTGCGGGATACAGCGTGAAGCTAATTTATTTTTTATTTTGAGTGGCAATCGAACCTGTAATCTGATGCATTTACAATCGCGCCCCCCTTTATACCCCTGCGTCCCGACTGGTCGCAATTTTTATTAAGACCAATTATATTTTTTACAAAACCAAGACATTTATCTGATTGTACATATGTATTCTCGCTTTAGTTAAGTCATGTTAAATTTGTAGTTTTGCGAGGCGATTGTGGCTCGTGGAGCGGGTTTGTTTTGTCGGCAACAATCTGTAACCATGAAATGAGTTTTACTTTATTCATTAACACATACATTGGTGTTGCTGTGAAGGCTTTTTGCAACTGTAAGTTTTACTAGTGTAAAATTACTCGCAGAGTTACTATCAAGATTGGATGTCGTTATTATTATTTATTAGAATATGTTTTTTTTGAGGACTGTAAGCGTGAGGGTGTGGGTTCGATTGCCACATGAGGGGATGGATTTTTTCTTTTTTTCGCTCTCGGTATCCGCCATTCTACGTGGGAAGTGCAATTTATAAAAATTGACAAATTTATATGGTAATGATGTATAGAAAATCAAAGAACTTATTATGTATAGTAAGTTCCCACTTACCGCTAAATTTGATAACTATCAACGGAAAGTTCCCTATAGATTTTGATTACGCGGCGAATTTAATATAAAATGCAGTACATTCGATGCATAAACGATCTTTTCTTTTGATTACGTTGATCTAGAATCTTGATTTTTTTGCTTCGAAAGACCATAGACTTAAATATTTGTTATTAATTTCAGCCTAATACCTCCATGCGACCTCCACATATCGGATATACGGGTTCCATTTTTACCTTTTGAGTGACTGAAACCTAAAAATAAAATAAAAAATCTATGAATACCAATATATACAGCACTAAACTACGACGAATATACCTAAATAAATAATAATGTATAATGTAGAAATTTACTAAAATCTTCTATAAATATATATCCAATAGTAAACAGGTTTAAGATATGTTAACGCTCATTTCCTAGTCAAACCACGAGAGAGAGAGATGTAATTTAGCTAAAGATGACTGTGGATCTCTTCTTCAGTGTGGTTCGTCTAGTCCGACGTCGAGGGTATCTCGCGCCGCAAAATGAGCTAACTTTACTCATTAATACTCACGTTATTGCCGTTAACATCGTCCTCGGAATGTGTATCCACTTAAAGTCTGATAATGGGCACTTGCATAATGGAATCTTGCAAGTTGTACGACCACAGGACATTTATTAAGATCTTTTAGTTAAATTAACACATTTATGGCTGTAATATTGAGGCCAGTCGTGGCGCAGCGGCAGGAAATGTGACTGTGAAACCGACTGGTTGTGGGTTCGATCCCCATTCGAGGAGATGAAATATTTACTTAAATTTATATTTTCATTTTTTCGCTCTGGGGTCGAGGTAAAGCGCGGCGCTGAGTTCTGCCACTCAACAAGCAATGCCTCCAGAATTCGGCAGAAAGTGGGGAACGGAGTGTCTGAACACTAGGTTCCCCCTGCCTACTCTGCTGTGTGCGGGATACAGTGTGAAGCTGTTTTTTTATGGCAGTAACAAAGAAAATAAAATAAAATTTCTGTATTTTTGCTTAATATTTTTTTTGTAAAATCGTGTGGAGGTATATAGAGCTGAAGTTTATAGCAAATATACCAGTCCGTTGGAGCACAGAAAAAAATAAATTTCGAAGTCAACAAAATCAAAATTTCCGAGCATTTATGCTTCGTTTTTGCTGCGTAATCAAAACCTACTGGATATTTCTAACTATAAAATTTGGGACCAAGTGAGAACTTACAATATAAATAATACTAAAATTGATACGACACCTTCGGATGGCGAATCCAACTTGCATTTGAACAGTTTGATTTGAAGCTTCACGATGTATCACGCATATAACAGGAAACTAGTTTTAGTTTTCTTTGCTTTTGGCTTTGGTCAGTTTACCAGATCGAGTTAATGAAAATAATTCATTTCTCTGAGTGGAAATCGATCCCACAACTATCATGCTTATAAACAGACGCAGTGCTGCTGCGCCATAACACAGTTATATTGTAATAAATAATTTTTATTTCATGTATTTTTTTTTCTGAACAAAAACAAAGAATAAACTATTTAAAGTCGCTTTTGTTGTAGAATGAACAAAGACAACCGTCCTTAACACCTCATTGTAGATTAGACGCGCATTAAACTATAAGAAAACTAGTTTATTTAGTTAAATAGCAGTTAAAACGTACCTAAAAAGTAAAATTAAACTAGTTTCACGCTGTAATCTGCACACAGTAGGGTCGGCGGAAGGAACCTAGTGTTAAGACACTCCATCCCCCATTTTGTTGAGTTTGAGTTGAGTGACGGAACTCTATTGTTAAGTAATATTTTTTTACACTTTAATTCTATGGTAATCATGACTATGGACATTGACAGATGATCATAGTTAAACTTCATTAGAGGTTTTAAAATAAAAAAATAGTTTTTTATAGGAACAAAAGGTTTCTTGTACAAGTAGCAGTGATGAGTTCTGGCCATGTCAAAATGACTTGGGTAGTTGAAACTCTATTCTGGAGCTAGGTGGCGTTAGTTAAACGCTAAAAATGATTTATAGCTATTTTTTCCTACTATGCGGAATGCAGGTCCAGGCTATATTCCGCATAGTAGGGTTAGCCTATTGTTAAGACACTCCGAATTTGGAAGGCATTGCGTGTTGACTGGCGGAACTCAACGCCACCCTTTTCCTCGACACCAAAGCAAAGAATGAAAATATGTATTAAATATTTCGTTTCGAGTCGAAATCGAACCCACAACCCGTCGCGTTTACAGTCACACGTTTGTGCTCTTAGGCCACGACTGGCCTGTAATTAGTATTTGATTTTGTTAAAATTGTATGACAATATGATTTTTTGTCATACTTACTTGTGATAATAACCTTATAATGCAACATTGCAGTTTAAACTGGGATTTAAATTTGCGGTTCTTAAAAGCATTTCGGTAGCCATTCTCGCTCTATTCAAACTTCGCTGTGTGCCATATCTATCTGCGAATTTCAGTTGCAGTTAGTTACTTGTGATATATAACACTTTAGATTAAAATTTGTAAAACATACAGTTTAGATTAAAATAAAAACGTATTTATTTTAATCTAAAAAAACGATTGAGTAAAATATTTATTTTAGTCTCAATATTTTTTTTTATATTTCTTCATAACAATTTAAATATCTGTATCCTACACACAGCAGGGTAGGCAGAGGGAAGCTAGTGTTAAAACACTACGTTCCCCATTTTCTGCCGGATTCTGGAGGCATTGTGTGTTGAGTGGCAGAACTCAACGCCGCGTTTTGCCCTGGTGTAGCGAAGAAATGGAAATATAAGTAAATATTTCATCTACTCGAGTGGGGATCGAGCCCACAACCAGTCGGTTTTACAGTCACACTTTGTGCCACTGCGCCACGACTGGCCTTATTTTTTACTTTTTATTTATTTTAAGCGGAAAAGGAAAAAAACGAACTCTTATAGAATCACTTTGTTGTCCATCTGTCCGTCTATCAATACCATTTATCTAAAGATTGCGTGAATGTATCAAGCTGAAATTAATAAATATTCAGATTTACAGTCACTTTTAATACAGAAAAAATGAAGTTTCTAAATCATTGCACTCAAAAGATACAAGTATTTATGCATCGTTTTAACTGCATTTTTTAATGAAATGGGGTACTTCCCGTTGACCTACAGTTATGAAATTTTTCACGAAGTAAAAACTTATAATACAAATAAAAATATTGTACTAAAATATTGTCCTATATTTTATTTAAATAATAAAAAAAATAAATTCAAATTTCCGTAAACAAACGGTTACAAGATATTTCATTGTTGTTGCACTTGTTATTTATTTTTTGCTAGTGTATGGCACTGGATTGTACGAACTAAATCTGCCTGAAAATTTTACTGCAGTGTAGCCTGGAGCTTTGGTAGTTTAGTTTCTGAGTATTCATTGACTTTTTACAACCACGTCAGTGACAAAAACTATAAAACCTTGGATTTTTAATATTGAAAGAGTTCCTTATTTGGAAAGTTTCTTATTAGTTTAATTTTATCGTGTACCAGTAAAATATGCTATGATTTTAATGAATGAATAACTTTATAAATTTATTGGACTAAGTAAATTAATCTATAGGTAAATAGAACTTAACGTAGAATATTAGGAACTTCCATACCTGTTTATAGTCTTTTTTTTTTCAAATTCACGTTGTCCTGTATATAGCAGGGTAGGCAGAGGGAGCATAGTGTTCGAACACTCCTCTCCCCGCTGTCCGCGGAATTCTGGAGGCATTGCGTGTTTAATGGCGGAGCTCAACGCTGCGCTTTACCTCGATATCAGAGTGAGCAAATGATAATAGTAAGTATTTCATTACCTCAAGTATATTATTAAATATTTCATAAATCAAATCAATCAATTAAATAATATAAATCGAACCTACAACCTGTCACGCATATCCTCCTGTGCCACGACTGGCCTCAAAAAAAAAACTAAAAAAAAATACATATTTAAAAAAAATATATATTAAGGTTAATATTATTTTACATTAGGTGTGTTATAAAAGAATTTTCAATTTCGAGCACCTATCGATATTTTAAAATTCTCGTCTGAAATCCAGTCTGCTTTAGTCCATATGTCTCATGAATTATTCAAGTACGGCGGCGGCTTGTTCCGCCCGCCGACGTACATACTGGTATATGTTATGTCGGTCTCACTCACCAGGGACAACAAGAGTGAGCTGCCTATCTATACTTATTTAATAAACTAATTTACTAAACAGATTTGGAGAACGGTGTTAGCTTGTTACAGTTAAAAATATTTACCTATAAAATAAAATATGAAAAAAATATATTAATCTAAAATGTTAAAATATTGAAAATTGGATATCAGGTAGGCTCTATGTGAACTTAACTATAATATTTTTTTTTCAGCTGCACGCTACATGCCACATGTAGCAGGGTAGGCAGGAGCCTAGTGCTAAGACACTCCGATCCTTACTTTCCGCTGACTTTCCGCTGCTCTTTGCCTCGACACCAGAGCGGAGGAACTGAACATATAAATATTTAATTTCCTCGAGCGAGAATCGAACCCACAAGCGTGTGTCCATTCAGACGCTTCTGCCCCTGCCAGGACTGGCCTAAAATATTAATCATAATTTATAATTATCAGCTCACGCTGCACACAGTAGGGTAGACAGAGGGAACCTAATGTGGAACTACGAACACTCCGTACACCCATTAATATAATTTATATTTATATTTTTTAAAAAATAATCAAATGAATAACTTTAAACACAATTTCAAAATGTTTGAAATACACATTCAAAGAACGAAACTGCCAAATATTCCTCTGGTACATTCACTACAGGCACCTTTGATTAGTTCTATTGGGTGATATAAAAGAAAACGTTGGATTTAATTTGTTCATTTAAAACAACTGAGGCTCGAACTACGGTGACAAGAACCGAGCACTCTTAGCGAATTCATTTGCCAGGAATATTTCAATGAATAGAATTGAAACGAGGTAGGCGACAAAATGCGGGCGATCAATCAGACGCTTTGATGTTAGCTTCCTTCTTATCACACTATTTGGAAGGGTTTTGATTGTTGAAGTGTAAAAAGAATCGATAACATAAAATTCATATAATTAAAAAGACTGAATAATGATATCTTTTATGTTATAGAATCGTCGATTTGAGTCTCTAGTTATAGAATATATTAAAAAATTGGGTAAAACGTATCCTAAAGTATTTTAGTATAGAAAAGTACTCAAACATATACAAAGAGAAAGATTAAAATAGGTTCTCTTAATTTGAAATTTTAAACTTTACACTTTAGCTATAATTTAAATGTTTTATTCATTTTGAACGTTAAATACATAGCCAACTGATGACCATGTATTTTATTATATTATCAGTCAGCACAAGTCCTTTTATATATATAGATTATTATTTTTCATTTTCACGATGTATCACGCAAGCAACAGGTAAGACTGAGGGAACGTAGTGTTAAGACACTCTTTTGCCTATTTTCCGCCAAATTCTGAAGGCATTGTGTGTTGAGTGACGGAACTTAACGCCGTGCTTTGAATCGACGCCAGAACGAAGAAATTAAAATATTAAATGTTTTATTTTCACAAGTGGTAATGAAACTCACAACCTGTCCTGTTTTCAGTCACACTTTATGCCCCTGTGCCACGGCTGGCCTCATTATTTATTTTGTTTATTATAAATTTATATTTGAAGTTTAAATTTGACAATTTAACAGAATAATTAATAATTAATATTTCATAGAAACTTTTGAATAACGTTCGTAGCACGATAAACGTATTTGGTAGTTAGCACGAGGCCCGGGCCGGTCTTTATAAATGAAAACTTTGCCAGGGATCGTTAAAAACCTACTCATACATTGGATAGAGCGTGAAGTGACCTTTTTAAAAATTATATTAAACAATAAGTTTTTTTTTCTTTCAAAATGATATTTTTATATTCTGTACTTTTATTTTACCTTAAGAAAACCTAAAAAACCTAAAAAAAATTAGACCAGTCATGGCGCAGGGGCACAAAGTGTGACAGTAAAATCGACTGGTTGTGGGTTCAATCCCCATCCGAGGAAATGAAATATTTATTTACATTTATGCGCAGATTATCAAATGTATTAAGTAAATGTTCTTACTTGTTCAATGTTGTTTGAAATTTGTTATTTTTAATAATATTTAGTTAAAATTGTAGAACTATTAAAGAAAAGAGTTGTGTTCAAAATTGTTGCACGATAACGATCGGGTACCCCCGGACATGAAAATGTCACGCACATGGACAATTCCTCCCGGTAACCCCCGGACATGGATTTAGATTTTAAAAAATAAATAAATAAATCAGCTTCACGCTGTATCCCGCACACTGCAGGGTAGGCAGAGGGAACCTAGTGTGTTAAGGCACTCCGTTCCCCACTTTCTGCCAAATTCTGGAGGCATTGCGTGTTGAGTGGCAGAACTCCACGCCGCGCTTGTCCTCGACACCAGAGCGAAGAAATGGAAATTTAAATTTAAGTAAATATTTCATCTCCTCGAGTGGGGATCGAACCCACAACCAGTCGGTTTTACAGTCACACCTTGTGCCCCTGCGCCACGACTGGCCTCGACTACTGGATGTAGGTTTTAAAATTCATAATATTGTTTTGACAAATAACAAATTTAGTATCATTATAATGCTAGTACTATTGTTGCAGAAAGACTTTCTATATGTCTCAATTTAAGGAGATAATCAATTGAAGAGCAAAAGGGGCTGAAAATAAAATGAAATACTAACTACTTTTGAAGAATACTGGATTCAGTGCCAGGAATGCAAAGATGAATCGGATTCTTATTATAATTCTACAAAAGGATTGGGTCACAATTAAGTACTATGTCCGGAGTTGCCCGTCATTTCTTGTGATGCCAAAAAATAAAATAAGACCAAATAATTCTTACTGTATTTCGTGAAAAAATGTGATTACTAATTTTAAATGAGTTTAATCACTTACGTTCAGGTGACCCGTACATTTCGTTTGCCTTGTCTTTTTCCATAAAAATAATAATAATATTATTAAAGAAATTCGTTATTTCATTTTAAATATAAATTAAAGTTATATGATTTTAATTTACAATTTAAATTTGCTTTTAATTTACAATTTATTCAAGTGTCCGGTGCTACCCGATGCTCCCCTATGAGCTTAATGTTGATATAGATTAATAATTTTGGGAGTACGAAAGTGGACTTAAAGAAGCGGAGGTAAAACTTTTACCTCAAATAGATTAATTTAAAAGTATATTTACCCAGCAATTTGTTCCATCAAATTACTTATAATTATTCTTTAGTAACAAAAATAAATATTTTTTGGATCGTGAATATTTTTTTATAAAAGGCCGTAAATGGAAAGTGCAGAATGATTATAGTCACCACGATCCCTATATAGATATATTCCATAAAATAAAGAGTTAAATATATGAAAATAACAAAAATATTGTTTATTGAAAACAATATGTTTCTAATTATATTCGATGTATTAATATTCTACATAATTTATAGAACTGGTCATCGAAATTCTGTTTATTAAACAACAGATAGGTACTACATTCAATTATATTATAATTGATATAACGTTTTGCCAAATATACCAGATTATAATATCATTCTAATCGACCCAACTTCAATATTGTCATAGATAATAGAATACTATTCACTAAATAGTTGGAAATAATAATACAATTTTGCTCAATTAAGCTTAGATAATTACATATATATAAACCTATACATATATATAAACTTGATATACAAAATAAAATTTGACTGTTGGCTAACCCTCAAAGGCTGTATGGGTGTAAAAACTCCCAGAAACATTTAATAATAAAAATAAATAATAAATTAAATGTTACACATACACTCTAATTTGGTTTGTAGTCGCTGTATTTTTTATTTTTTGTCTCAGCGTTTTGCACTATTGTATATCATCCTGAGTTGTGTGTAGCCCTTAAACACGCGGGGAAGTGGTCGTTTGTACGCGCAATGTTTACCACATGTTTACCACCCAGGTGTACCGACACCCATAATATTTATAGTGCGCTATTAATTAACAAAGTATGTGTTTACCTTTTTTATAAATTTTATTGATTTACTCATGTAAAATAGTGATTTAGCATGCCAAATGGGGATTATATTTTTGAATTACTAGTCTATTAAAGTAGTAGTAACTAGTATCTATGAAAATTTTAAATAAAAGCTGTACTAACATCTGGCAACACTCCGACTGACGAAGAGGCTTTGTTAGAAGAAGACATTCATTAAGATGATCTCCAAAGTGTTGTCGATTAAGAAGAACTTTTGTCTCATCTCTACGAAGACACTTTGTATGAGGAATCGAAGTAGAAAAGAATATATTTATAAAGGACTGAGGAACTAAAACTTTTTGTCACAATAGTGACGAAAAATCCTATAAATATTTTTTTTATAAGTTATTAAAGTAACGGAAATAAAACTTTTGATTTGTATTTAGATTTTATTTTGTTATAAAAAATATAACAATATGATCACCTCGTGTTTGTTTAAGTCATATATAAAAAAAAATTAACAAATTGTCTGTTAAAAGTAAGTTGTTCAAAATTACTTACAATTCTTTTATAAGTTCATTACTTTTAATAATAAGGTATTTTACACCCATTATGGTCTTAGTGGGTTATGGAATTCACATTAGCTTTTAAAGGTTAATAAAGAAACATTCAAAACTATTTTGTATTTAACAATTATTTTATATTTAACCGTAGCGAGGAGTAAAATTATAATTTAGTTCGGAAGAACTAATACATACTTCAAGCCTCAAGGCTAGGTGAGGGCGGGGCTTCAGACTCTATGCAGTTTGAAATTTATACGTAATACCTGACGTAAAAAGAAAATAGACACAAGTTTGATATGTCTGTTTGTGTCATAATATTTATTCATCACAAATAATATTTACCTTTTATATGGTAAAACCCAAGCGTTTTCTATTTTTTTAATATAACTTAATATAACATTATTTCATATTTATTTTAACTCATGTGACCTAATTTATGGACAAAACTAGTTTCTACATAATATTAGCAATAAATATACACATTTAATTATTACACAAATAACTATTTAGTATATTTTGTAAATTGCAATTAAAACGGTTACTATAAGAGCTATATTGTAACGATTCTATTAAAATATTACTTCATTTTATGATTAATGTTATCCAGTCACGCTATAATTTTCTATAGATTAAGGTTACTAGATAAATTGATGGTCGTAAAAATATAAACTAGAGTGTTTTAATATAATTTTCCATGAAGCGGTTTAGCCTAGGTCACTGACTATCGTAGCATGAATCTATGTAAAATCTATACTTATAATATAATCGTAACTCCTCGGTGTCTGTACATTGAAGACATAAGAAAATGATTTTTAAATTTTAAAAGAAAAGGCCTTAACCAATTTGATTGCAGTTTTAGTTAAATACTAAACTGTTTGTTATTTTTCGATCGGTTTATATAAATATAAAAAAAATATCATTATAAAGTATTTTGTTCGACTAAATTGTTACAAAATAACTGTTTTATTGAAATAACCTTTAGGGAAATAATGTAATACCTATTATCACATTAATCATATATTATCTTTAAATTAATTACCTTTTATATTTGAAATGTACCAGTGCAACATATGTGAAGTTTCAGCATATTAAAAAATATACAAAAAAAAATTAATATATTAAACATGATACAGAAATAAAGATACGCTATGCTACAGCGGCCTCAACGCTGTGGCATAGAAGTACGGGTCGGGCTGATAACGCGACGACATGGCTGTAAGTTCGATTTTAAGCCAGGAGAATTAAGAACAAAAACGCGGCGTTGAATTCCGCCACTCAACACACAATGAGTTTCTCTTTGCCTGACTTAAAAGATTATAAATATCTACACAACCATGATAAGTATTTTACTTACAAGGGGGGATATCTCGAAAGCGTTAGAAATATTACAAGTTTATTGTAACAAATATACTTGTAATATGTACTACATATAGCTGCTAGCCGCATGTTGATAACTAAACGGTTGTAAATGCTGATAATAATTATATCAAATCATAGATTAAAAGCCACATTCAATAATTTAGATGATTGTAAATAGTTATTATAAAATTAATGATTGTTATCCGCTAGTAAATTTCAAATATTAAACAATATTTGAATCCGATTCTAACGCGATTCATCCGTTTTAAAAGCCTTTTAGGTTTTGCATATGGAAATAAGAATCATTATATTTTGTTAAGCTATATGCTTAATATCGCTTAATCCAGATGATATACATATTATTACATATTTCGCAATAATAGAAAATGCAGTGTTGAGTTTTTAATATGTTTTTATTTTCATGTATTGAAATGGAGCAAATATTATAAATTGTTTAGTTTGTATTCTCGGAAGGTAATCGATACCAGCGGATAATCTCGGTTGGCGTGTCGGGCTTACAATGTTATATATGAGAGCTTTCAATAGCCAATTTATGGACTTCAAAAAGGTGTTTGCTAATTCAATATTAATAATTTATCTACGTTCATTTCTTAACAAAGAAAAGTAATCGTGTAATTAATTTAAAAACTGTACAGGAATTAATATCCAATCATTACAGTTATTTTACAAAGAATATTATGAATCCTTCAAATCAATAATTTAGCATTTAAGGGTGTTTCTGAAAGAGTACATTAAATTATTAAATGACATCAGCACATTTAACAGAATTTTAGAATTATGATGAAACGTACATTACATAGGTAAAAAAACATAATGTTACAAATATATATACGTGTAATAAATAATTAGCTTGATGTATATTTTTTAAATATTAAATATCAACAATGGTCGTATTTTTTAATTCAAAACAATCAAAAATTCTTATAGAAATTACGATAATACATTAGTGTAAAAAATCATATTAGAAGTCATTATAATTGTCAATCAATTCTGTTTATTAAATCAATAATCATGTAGTTAAAGCGGGCGAAACCGCAGGCGGACCGCTAGTAAATAATATAAATATTATAATTTTTAATTATTTAAAACATTTTTTTTTAATTATAACTAACTATTGTTTTACTTGACAAAATAAATGAAAAACAGAAATCCCACTTAGAACGTTCAGAATAGCTCCGCTCCGTAGTCAGTAGGTAAATCACTTAACAACTTATCTCAAGCCTGCAACGTATGCTATATTTATGTAATACACTCTTATTTATGACGTGCTGGCTGTTAGTGTTGCATAAGTGCACTTTATTAATGCTAGATCTCTCTCGTTGACTTCAATTTGTAAGTATTCATTTTAAATATATGCTTAAAAAACATTTATATTTTCATTTCTTCGCTCTGGTGTCGAGGCAAAGCGCGGCGTTGAGTTCCGCCACTTAAAATTGTCTCCGATATTCGGCGGAAAGTAACGAATAGAGTTTCTTAACACTAGGTTCCCTCAGAGTTCCCTGTAGTGTAAGGGATACAGCGTGATGCTGATTAGATTTGATGTTTTATTCATTCTAATTGCGACAAATGCGGTCACTGTCCCTAAAGTTACCAGGTTTTCTTGTCTGTTTCAACGATGGGCGTTAAATCCTTAGATAAATAATTCATATTTAAACAAGTAAATTTTTATTTTTCAGTTTAACGCTGTATCCCGCACACACTTAGGCAAGCAGTGGGAATCTAGAGTTAAGACACTCTGTTGCTCATTTTCAACAGAATTCTGGAGGCATTACGTGTGGTGAATTCAACGTCCCGCTTTGCCTTTACACCAGAGCTAAGTAATGGAAATATAAATTTAAATATATATTTAATTTCCTCGAATAGCGATCGAACCCACAACCAGTCGCGTTTACAGTCAAATTTTGTACCCCTGCGCCACAAATGGCCTCTTAAATAGAATATACTTAAACATTTTTTTTTTGAGAAAATTTCTTCATATTAATTTTAATTTAATAAATAATTTCAAATAGTACTATAATAATTATTATGAGTTTTAATATTATTATTTTATTACTGACTCTTAACTATCTTCGTGAGATATTTGTTTGTGGATTTCCTTGGATTGTAGAATTATTTTTCGTAAATATATTATACTTTTTTATTTAATAGTCTTCAATACTCGGATGTTAGATTGAATATATGTTTTGGTTTGTGCTTGTCAGAAGCCGAAGTGGTAAATGTAGTGAAGGATTAAAGTCTTCAAAATATTTTCGTTGTTTTATTTAAGTATCAGGTTTATATATTTTATAAATATAATGCCGGTCATGTGCCAGTCAGTTTTGCCCACAGAGAGTTCTCTACCTATTTTATGACTGGGACAACGGGAACGTGACTTATAAAAGTTGAAAACTAAATTTTGCAATGATTTTATATGAAATAAACTATAATTTGTGATACTTTTTCTATAAAATATCTATATGTAATATATATTTCTTGGAATTTTTCTTCTGCTTTTTCTGTAAGTTTTGATTTCTTGTCGAGGTATTATAGGCCCCTATAATAATTGATTGCACGATGATTTTCATACAAAATGCAATGCAAAAACGCTCGTATCTCTCTTTAATTACGTTGATTTCTGTACTCTAAGGTACTGTAGACCTGAATATTAGATATTATTTCCAGCTCTACGCGATCTTGAGATTAGAATAATTTTGACAGACTGACAGACAGACGGATAACAAAGTGATCATACAAAGGTTCAGTTTTTCTTTTAAGGTACGTAACCCTAATAAACTGAGAACGTCACCCAGGTGAGAAATATTTATACCTAAGTTGTTTACTAACTGGTATTCCTATAGTGCACTTTATAAAGTTAGAATCTCTTGTGCCAATTATCCACATCACTTCATTGCGAGCTTGATGCACTTGGATGACTTGTTTTAATATTATAATTTTATATTAATATTATAATTTTTTTATTGAAATATTGCATTGGTAAAGTAAGTACCGGTTTTTACGTTTTCACGTTTTCACTAATTTAATAATAGATAGATCGCAGAAACGGAACTCAGGTTGAGGGAAAAAGGAAAGTGGTGCAGTGTGACAGTTTCTGACTGTAAATAAATGTGATAAATATAGTTCCAATCCTAACTCGAGGGATGGATTATTTTTTTTACCCAGCCCAGGTAAACAAACGCACTGTCTAGGGTCCAGGTGGAAATCGAACGGAGAACTAAATTCTATCTGCCTAACTGGCGATATGCTTCATATGATATAACTGCAAAAAAACTTTTTTGTGAGAGGAAATCGAATAAGCTACTGTCCATATGACAATTGATCACAAGACATTAATTTAAACAAGAAACTACGAACACGTATATTGTACAACTTACAAACAAAATAGATTTCTACATATTTCGTTTAACTTGTCGTCCTAGAAATATTTTATGAATTATTCTATTAAGGCAACTAGTAATCTGGGGAATTTATTTATGGATGTGATAACGTATGTAGAGTTTATACGTCGCCCCTTCCTGCTGATATCATCAATACGAGCTATATGTTTTCCGACCAGGTTTAAGGGTTGAAATTTATCTTAGATAATAAATTACGACACGCTTACGTTCGACCTTGCTTAAACAAACACGACGTTCGCACCACATTTTTCATCGTGCCAGTGTATGAGATAGCTAGGATGCACAGTAGACTAAAGTTGGTGCTAAATTTAAAAGAAAATTTTGAAAATATTAGTAAGTATAAGTATGGTTACTGGTAATAGTTTGTATTTATTGTAACATTTAATTAAAATGAAATCAGCTTCATGCTGTATCCCGCAGACAGCAGGATATGCAGAGGGAACCTAGTGTTAAGACACTCCGTTCCCCACTTTCTTCCAGACACTGGACGCATTGCGTGTTGAGTGGCAGAACTCGCCGCATTATTATATAGTTAAAAATTATATTATTTTATCGATATTGTAATTACGTTTTACGTATAACTACCTAAATATAATCAATAAAATCTTATTGTTTCCGATATTATTACTTTTATGCCTAGAGAATATTTTATTCTTTTTATAAAAGTAATTTTGAAACAATAAAAAAAACGATATGTGTATAAATAATAATTTTAAGCAAAATACATTCTAAACGTTCTTTAGTTTCTCTTACATGAATTTCTAGAGCAAAGAAATAATTATTATTTAAGGCACATACGTATCACATTTGGGCGTACATATGTGTGAAAATTTAACTCATGACTATACTAAGTATATACTTGTATTTTTAATACTTATTGCAAGACGTGAGAAAATTATTTATGTATATTTTATTATACTTAATAGTTAGCTTGGATTTACTCGAAACTCCATAATAAAAGAACTGAATTGAATTAACTATTTTTTTTTTACTTTTCAGCTTCTCGCTGTATTCTACATTTAGCAGGGTAAGCAAAGATTCCGCTCCTCCTTTTCCGCCGAATTCTGAAGGCATTGCGTGCTGAGTGGCGGAAATCAAGGTCTCTCTTTGCCTCGACACCAGAGATAAGCAAAATAAAACAAAAAATATTTTATTTCTTCGAGTAGGAATCGAACTCATTACCAATCGCGTTGGCCTCCTAAATAACCAAAATTATTTATTTTTGAATATATGATAATAGCAACTCAATTTATACATACAAATATCATAATGATACTGTATATCGTGTAAACATTTACATTCATTTCAAATAAACTTGGTAACCCTTCAGAAAGCAAATTACGTGATCAATTGCTTGTTTCTCGGCAACGATTTAATGACATTTAAGATTGGTTAACCACGACAGACTATACATTCAATTAACATCACTAAATGTATTACTGATAGTAGTAAATATACTATATGTTTATGTTCATAGCGCAGCGGCACGAGGTGTGACTGTAAAACCGACTGGTTGTGGGTTCGATCCCCACTCGAGGAGATGAAATATTAACTTAAATTTATATTTCCATTTCTTCGCTCTTGTGTCGAGGTTAAGCGCGGCGTTGAGTTCTGCCACTCAGCACACAATGCCTCCAGAATTCGGCAGAAAATGGGGAACAGACTGTCTTAACACTAGGTTCCTTCTGCCTACCCTGCTGCGTGCGGGATACAGCATGAAGCTGATTTAATTTTTTTTTGTTTATGTTCAAATACTATATGAAAAAATATTTTTTTGACAAAATTTATATGCCTTGCTTTTTTCGCTTGGTATATAAAAAATATTTAATATAGTAAAAATGTTGAGTAACAATCTAATCATTAAGTGACTATAAGAAATTTTCTTTGACTTCAAGTTAGGTTGAATCAATGGGTACCAAACTGTGAAAGGTACTAAAATTGTTATTGGACGGCGTAACGCTTTTCATAAGGTGAACGGCCGGCTTGTCTCGTGTTTCGTTTTCGTCTTTATGTCAAAGTCAATTTTAAGTAGAGTCCGTACATGTTTAAAATATAAATTTTTCTCGTAGTCTCTCTGGGAATGAGGCTAGAAGGATTTGTTCGAATTCCTTCTTCTCTTTTTGAGTTGGCGCGGTATTTATGGAGCAACAGAAAGAAGATGATAGAAGTAATTCTATATTCTGATCCGTCAGGATCAGCCACAAGTACAGCTGAACGAATCCACAATGAATAGATACACAGAAAGGCAGATACTAGCAAGAATCACACAGTGTAGTATATCTACATATATGTATATACATTAAACATTCCTATAATGATATTTTAATCACTATGGAAACACTCTCATAAGCTTCGTAATAAAGTAATAGAATTTTTATTTTCAAGATTTAAGAAGCCGACCCTTGTGTAATACCAGACCTTTCTAAATTGTACCTGGCAAAATGAAATAGAGAGAATGATAATTAAGAATTTCTTCATAACCTTATGAATTCAAGACTTGTGTACAATTATAATAAAAGGAATAATTTCATAATTTTAGGTTATATTTTCATTTAAGGTATATTTGAGTAAAAAAAATGATCTTTATAATTAAAAGGATATTTCAATTTGAATATATCTAATATTAAATTCTTTGTCTAACCTGTTGTGTATTTTTTAGCTTTTATTGCCGTTTTATTATATTTATATGTCGGTAATAGTTAGGTGTAGTTTTAAATTGTTTTAGGTATTACCTGCATAGATATTTATGTAAATAAGGCTTAGTTTTACAAATCGAGGTTATTAAATAACATTAAAAATTAAATATTTAATGATAGAGCATTACATAATTTTTCTTAGTTATTTTTTAACATTAGCATAGCTGTATAATAAAAAAATAAATAAATTAGTTACTTAACTACGTACTATGTTACTATTTGTATATACGTTGAGGCCGGTCGTGGCGCAGAAGTACAATGTGTAACGGTAAACGCGACTGGTTGTGGGTTCGATCCTTACTCGAAGAAATGAAATATTTATTTAAATTTATATTTCCATTTCTTCGCTCTGGTGTCGAGGCAAAGTGCGGTGTTGAGTGCAGTGGAAAGTAGGAAACGGAGCGTCTTAACACTAGGTTCCCTCTACCTACTCTGCTGTGTGCGAAATACAGCGTGAAGCAGAAGAAGTTTTTATGTACGGCGTTGAGTTCCGCCCTATAACACTTAATCCCTACAGAATTCGATGATACGTAAAGAGCGGAATGTCTTAACATTGAGCTCCCTCTACCTAACCTGCTATAAGCAGGATACAGCGTAAAACAGACAAAAAACGAGAAAAAACAACTATAAATTAAACACATTTAAGCTGAAATATTTATAGTTATATTAAAAAACTGGAAATTAAACATTTATTGAAAGGCGATACAACAGTTGAACTATTTTCAATGAATATAATCGACATATCATTTGACGGATCGCCAACTGATGGATGAAACTCAAATGCAGAGCTTCAATAATAATAAAGTTGAATATAACTGAACTGTTTTTTTTGCAGAATATGATGATATTTTATTTATATCATGTACCTAGTATGAATATTGCTTTGATATTAAAGTTGAAAAATACAATAGCTATACAAATAACTTGTAATGGAGATTTGTTATAAATATTTATTATTTTATATTTGATTTATTAGTTAATAATTCATTAATTTGTATTTAAAAAAAAACTTACTATGTTTTTTATAGTAAGCGATCATTAATTTTATAATTAGTTTCTACTTTCCATCCATTGTTTTAGCAGAAATGAAAATAATACGTACCCGTAGATGTAGCAGGTTAGGCAGAGGAAGCTTGGGAACCAAATATTAGAAGATTCCGTTCCCTTGAAGGCACTTCTGTTCCCCACTTAGCACCGAATTCTCAAGGCGTTGGGTGTTTAGTGGCGCAACTTAACGACGTGTTTTGCTTTTTTACCAGAACGATGGAATAAAAATATTTCATTTTCCCGAGTGGAAATCGAACTGACAACTGTCACGTTAACAGTTTCACTCTTATGCCGCCGGGCCACAACGGCTTTTCATAAAATTAGTAAACTGTCAAACGCAAAAATTTCCATTTTGTTTTAAGCACTTTATGGAATTCTAAAAACGTATACACAAATATTTAAATTCTTCCGAGAAAATGTCGAAGTGCACTTAAATGTGATTTCGTGAGAATAGGATGTAAAAGTTTATATGAAGAGACGTATTCTCGGCTTGTATCAATTTGAAAGTTAGAATAACTCTTCAAAACAAATAATAATGTTTGTGAGAGAGCTTAAGAAATTTTTAAAGGAAGTTCATATAAGAATATCTTTAAAGTAACGACATGTAATTGTCAGCTTATTTTTGAAAAGTCTATCGAAAGTATATTGAACAGTTTTTGTAGTGGGAAACATAATATTATGTAACCATATTCACAAAAACTAATTACGAAAACAGTAAAAAAAATGAGGCCAGTCGTGGCGCAACGGTACGAGGTGTGACTGTAAAACCGACTGGTTGCGGGTTCGATCCCCACTCGAGGAGATGAAATATTTACTTAAATTTATATTTCCATTTCTTCGCTCTAGTGTGGAGGTTAAGCGCGGCGTTAGGTTTTACCACTCAGCACACAATGCCTCCAGAATTCGGCCGAAAGTGGGGAACGGAGTGTCTTAACACTAAATTCCCTCTGCCTACCCTGCTGAAAAAAATAATAATAAAGAGATATTAATCTTAAACAAATCAAACTTTCTGAGTATCAACTCTAAGTTTCAAAGCACATTTAACACATAATGAAAGTATTGTTCCTCGAAGCCTTTGAGAAGGAGCGCATTTTCTTGTCAAAAGGCAGCTTTATCATTCAGTCTTGGTAGTTTCATTACAGCTACAACTTTATGAAACAACACTTCAAGTCTTTATTATGAAAGTGTAAAGGAAAAGAAACTAAAACGCCCTCGCTTTCGGGAAGAATAAGTTCAAATTTGGGAAGTCGAGGACGAATTTTCATTGCAGCTAGACGGTGGCAGGTGCGCGTACCGTGAATAAGGAAAACCCGCTTTTGCATTTGCCAAGAATATTTTTATAAGAAAAGTGTATCGTGCTATGCTTTATACGTAGCTTTGAGTCGTAGCGTAGATTTGAGAGATTTTATACTTTTTATGTTCTATGAAACATTTATATATTTTGTTATTTCAAATTC
Source organism: Heliconius erato x Heliconius himera (assembly GCA_013421005.1). Lineage (NCBI taxonomy): Eukaryota > Metazoa > Arthropoda > Insecta > Lepidoptera > Nymphalidae > Heliconius > Heliconius erato x Heliconius himera. The sequence continues at coordinate 20,132 of JAATLQ010037276.1, read as the reverse complement.
ACCTTCACGCTGTATCCCGCACAAAGCAGGGTAGGCAGAGGGGACCTAGTGTTAAGACACTCCGTTCCCCACTTTCTGGCGAATTCTGAAGGCATTGAGTGTTGAGTGGCAGAACTCAACACCGCGCTTAGCCTCGACACCAGAGCGAAGAAATGGAAATATAAATTTAAATAAATATTTCATCTCCTCGAGTGGGGAACGAACCAGTCGCGTTTATAGTCACAGTTCGTGCCGCTGCGCCACGACTGGCCTCATTCAGGCCTCGTTATTTCAATATCGATATTGTATAAGTACTTAGTATTTACAGAGTTTAATTGTTTTGGTAATAAATTTACTACAGAATAGTATTTGTAATGGACATATTAAACTTAATATTCATAAATACAAAACAACATGGGGCCAGTTGTGGCAAAGAGGCACAAAGTATGACTGTAAACGCGACTGGTTGTGAGTTCGATTCCCACTTGAGGAAATGAAATATTTATTTAAATTTATATTTCCATTTCTTCACTCTGGTGTCAAGGCAAAGCGCGGCGTTGAGTTCCGCCACTCAGCACGCAATGACTCCAGAATTCGGCGGAAAGTGGGGAACAGAATGTCTTAACGCCAAGTTCCCTCTGCTTACACTGCGGTGTGCGGGATACAGCGTGAAGCTGATTTGATTTTTATTTTTTTTACAAAATAACATTAAATAAAATAACATAATTGTTAATTTATTTTCCGCAAAACTATATATATAAATTACGTTTTCCAGTTTACAGGTTAGTGCTTTCTGTTTCACGTATTGGTATCCTTATACATTACGAGATGCGGTTGCCTCCTTTGACGTCACAGTTCTGCAACTTGTGGTCAGTTTACGTCGATGGAGATTCTAATGAGTAAAGGTACAATATTGATCGGTGGTAACATTTAGAATAAATATATTGTTAACATAAGGTACAAGGCTATAGCTGATGTTATGATGCATGTAATATATGAAATGGAGGAATGTAGAAGAAAAGTATTTTAAATATTTAGCAATCTCAATTTCATACTACTGTAATGATGTTTGATTTCTTTACACTACTTCTAATTGAGGCCAGTCGTGGCGCAGAGGTACAAAGTGTGACTGTCAACGCGACTGGTTGTGAGTACGATCCACTCGAGGAAATTATTTTTCTTTATATTTCCATTTTTTCGCTCTGGTGTCGCGGCAAAGCGCGGTGTTGAGTTCCGCCACTCAGTACGCAATGCTTCCAGAATTTGGCGGAAAGTAGGGAACGGAGTGTCTTAACTACACTAAATTCCCTCTGCCAATTCTGCTGTGTGTGGAATGCAGTGTGAAGCTTTTTTTTTTTATTTTATGCTACTGTTAATAAGATGTAATATATTTTATCAATTTGCATCTAAAAATTGATAGTAGAATTATTTAATATATACTTTTTATATACAGTTTTTATATCATTTCAAAGTTTCCTTTTTCTTTTTACTTTAAGTACATATTTAATTTCTCAGAAGTAACAGTTAAAATGGTATTTTAATATAAGAGTTGAGTAATGTTGTTTTCGATTGTATTAAGCTGCCTGAAATCTGTAGGATTAGAATTTACCAAACTTTGACGTTTGACAAAATGTTGTTACTGGAACGGAAACTAATTCTTGCACTGATTTACCGTAAAATTGATAAGTATGAATAATACTCTACTGAGGCCAGTCGTGGCGCAGCGGCACGAAGTGTGACTGTAAAATCGACTGGTTGTGGGTTCGATCCCCACTCAAGGAGATGAAATATTTATTTAAATTTATATTTCCATTTCTTCGCTCTGGTGTCGAGGCTAAGCGCTGTGTTAAGTTCTGCCACTCAACACGCAATGCCTCCAGAATTCGGCAGAAAGTGGGAACGGAGTGTCTTAACACTAGGTTCCCTCTGCCTACCCTGCTGTGTGCGGGATACAGCGTGGGGCTGATGAATAATACTTACTTGACAACTTTATTATAAGTACATATTATTTTTGTGAATTAAAGGAGTTATTTAATGATATAAACAAACACAGAGCCCTTTTTTATGAGATTATTCCGAAAATATTAATATTACTGCATTTGAATAAACAACCCCAACGATGGACATGTGAAATAAACATAGTGTCTCAAAGCATTTGATAGCATCAGTCATTTCACATCAATTGATAACATAAACGTTCAAAAGGCCGTCTTATCTCATAAACCAATCTCTGTCAGATAACCTCCGGCAAACAGATATGATAATGTAGGAAAGATATCAAATATCATTTGATTCCCTATACGCTTTCCATTTTCCTGTAACTTAGTTGTTATGTTGTGTTTATATAGTCTAAAAAGCCTTGCTATAACACTGTTTAACGTTAATAAAATAGCAAAAAGTGGATATATAAAAAATTATGCTGTAAAGTTTTATATGAACATATAAAGATGAGGCCAATCGTGGCGTAAGAGCACAAGTGTGTGACTGTAGATTCGACAGGTTATGGGTTCGATTCCCTCCCGATGATATTAAATATTTTAATTTCTTCGCTCTGGTAGCGAGGCAAAACGAGACTTGAGTTCCACCACTCAACATGCAATGCCTCTAGAATTCAGCGGAAAGTGGAATGGACTTATGGAAACGGAGTGTTATTTAACACTAGGTTCTCAGGTTCTTCCTGTTTAATCTGCTTACGTGCTTCCCACAGCGTGAAGCTCAAAAGAATATAAGCATATTATATAGATATTTGTGGAAATAATCTTCACATCAATACAAGCCTAATGCATAATAACAAACTAATAAACAACAAATGAACCCTGTTCAAAGCTCAATTTCTATTCTTGTAATAGTTAATGAAAATTCAGAATGTCAATGTTACAAGATTCCTAATAATTAATGAAAGTTGTAATGCCTTTGACAATGTTCTAGATTTCATAACAGAATTCACTAGAATTTTGTTATTTAGGTTAGATTCGGCTTAGAATTTTATATACGGTTGCAGCATTACACTATTTTAATAGTTTACTATTAATTACATTAGTACTTTATAAAAATTCTATAAAATTGTAAATAATAAGCGCTCAATTATTTTATAATCCTATCCTTTGACCGGATGAAAATAAATGGGTACAATGTTTTATGTATATTAAGAGCAGACAAACGAGCGAGCTAATCACCTGATATTGTGTGATTACCACTGTCCAATATTTGCAGCACCAGTCAGCAGAGGAACCATCAGTAAGTTTACCGGCTTTTAAGGAATTTGTTAGTCCCCCCTCGAAAAATCCAATAGCGTACTTTTTCGGGAACACATTTGGTGGTACTGTTATATACTAGTTATGTATATAATAATCTTTAACCCTACAATTTCTTATGTCTCTGTCAGCATATTTTGCTGAGCATCTTTGACTCACATTAAATTTTAGTTCAGTTTATTCCTAACATCCGCGCGTGACACTGGCCATTCTAATTAATCAATTTCAGTGTAATTATGATAAGTATTTCTTAGAGTGCAGTACGGCTGTAGAATTCATATGGTACACGGCCAAACAATTCCTCTGAACACTTTCCTATTATACAACCGATAGAATACATAGAAACAGCTGACAACTCATAATATAACACATACTTTTAAAAAACTAAACCTAATACAAATTCTTGAAGCACAATTCAGTTTTATTTGAATCGTGTATAAGTAAATTCGCTGAACAAAGCCACCTTTAATATATTATTAGGCATGCGAAAGGGTAATTAAGAATAGTAGGTTAATTTCAATTTTTCGTGCCTATACAAATTAGTAATAAGTCTTTACACGGGTTATATATAATAAAGAGGCTAAGAAGAATCAATGATTAATGTTCTGTAATATAAAAAAATAAAATATAGAAAAGAAAACTGACAGTAATGTAGGTTCAAGTAGCTTTTCAATATTTTTCTCGATAAAGTTGTATTTGAAAGTAAAAGTTATTTGCTTGTGATAGATGTTTACGTTATGAGTACTATATTAGTTTCAAAATGAAAATACTTGAGGCCGCCGTGGCGTAGGGGTATAAGAATGTGACTGTAACGCGACCGTTGTGGGTTCGACCCCCACTCGGGGGAATAAATTATTATATATCAATAATTTCATTTCTTCGGTCTGGGATAATTGCAAAGCCTCGAAAACTTATAGCGTGAAGCTAATTTTTCCCGACTGCTACTGCTGCTGGAAGGGTTATGTTTTTCACGCGTATCTTGTATGTATGTAATATTCTTTATTACGTCATATCTCCAGAACCGCTAAACGGATTTACTTAATTGAAGTATCGTTAGATTCGTATTAACAGCCCAAGTGTTCTTAGATAGGTGACGTTAAAAAAAAACAATCGTGGCGGCTGTGGGACGCCATTGGACTTAGTGAAAAAAAATTTTTTCGTTTCGAATGCCACAATATGGGTATGAAATTCAAAAGCTAAATATGAGGATTTCAAAAAGGTATATCGTGATTATCATTACTATAGTGAATTCTAACAAAAAAGTGAAAAATAAAAAAAATATCTGTAAAAACAAAAACCCCGACTGTATAAAACTAAAAAGAAAATAAACAAGCCCAATAGTTTATTAGGATTAACAGTCGGGACCTATAAGTAATTCTTCAATCAATAAAATCTTTACCAGGAACCCCGCATAATTTAGAGGGGTCCCGACTGTTAATCCTAATAAACTATTGGGCTTGTTTATTTTCTTTTCAGTTTTATGCAGTCGGGGTTTTTGTTTTTACAAATATTTTTTTTATTTAACACTTTACATAAGATAGTATAATATTCTACCGACTATTCAGAAATTAGACATGATGAAAAGATGGACAAACCCATGTTACATAGACAGTGTATAAAAATAATATAGTTTATGCTATTATTTGTTGGTAGAACATTATATTTTTGGCAAACATTATTAATTATATTTTTTTAATTTAAAATAACTAAGATAATTAATATTGATTTCCAATAGAACAACGTTCTATTATTAATCACATGAAAAGTAATTTTATTAAGAAGTTCTTAGTGTGGTATAACTAAACTAAATGTAAAAAAAATATAAGTATTCAACACAGTATTTTTTTCAATTTAACTAAAAATGTTCTTAGTTACACTTACTGATCAAAGCCTTCCAAGAATCTTGATATTAATGAAAATTCAGCACTAATTGGAATGCTCTTTTCATGCAAACGTGCAGTTGACTGAATTTTACTTCAAAATAACAAGGAACAACAATTTGATAGTAGTCAAAACTAAATACAAATTAAAAACATTTTATTTAAGTTATAAAGATTGACCTAGACTATTTGTAATACATGGTTTTGTATCATATACCTGGTGAGGATATGTTCATAATTTAGTTATATGAAATACCTAAAAAATACACGATCGACTTGGGTTGGTGATATCAAAAACCTATTAATCTTGGAAGCAAGCTATCGAAGAAAAGTAAACGTTATAAAACATAATAAGACGCTGTTTCTTCTATAATGTAAAATGCATAATGGCTATGAAGCCGAACGTCAACGGCTACGGCATCAATCACTTACGACGCCCCGGATTACTAAAACCGGGCGTCATCCTCTAGCTGAGGCAACGCAAATTTACATAAATAAGCTAATCTGTATTCAGCATGCAGCAGAGTGGAGCCCATGCAACAACATGTGGCATTCTACATACCTCCATTATTAATTGTGAACAAGTGACGTTGGGGAACCACGTTCAGTATATTGTTTTAGTTTTGATGGAATCATTTTAACTATAACTCCGTACGTTTAGAATTGAATTGACTAAAATTTACTTTTCTGTATTAAATTTCACCAAGCTGGGCACGTATGGTCTTTAGTGACCACATATACATTATTGGATCCCTTTTCTCTGTTCCAGACCAACAACTCCAGTTTTGTTTTAATTATTGACAATGTTCTGCTCAATGTTCATCTTTTTTTTATTTTAACAGACTCGCTCTCGATATATGGAAACTGGACTTTTAATCGTAATAGCTATAACAATTATACTTTAATACCAACGGTTGTTTTGATCATATACAAACACAATATGTTTATCCATTCTAACAAATCCTTAGATCGTCGTGGCCCAGAGACACAAGGGTGTGACAGTAACGCGACGGTTGTGGGTTCGATTCCCACTCGAGAGAAGGAATCATTACCTCACACTTAGCACTTAGCCTCGAAAAATTAGGCGAAAAGTGGGCAGCGGAGTGTTTTAACACTGATTCTAACCAATAATTATTCGAAAATTATTACGCACGATTCTTAAGTGGCCACTGTTTGTGTTATAAGTAACTCGTTTTTAAAAATAACATTACAACGATATATAATGTGGAAGTGACAAAGTAATTTCAAGAATTTCGGATCCTCGAGGGATTTCTATCAAATTTTAAACTTTACAACTGAAAGTGCTTCCGCGGCGCGGAGACCTCAAGCGGAAATGTGTTATGAAATTTTCAAAAACTTTTACCAGTTGCCAGCTTTTTAACGAATGTTTATACACGCGGATTTTTTTGTATTCCAATTTCAAAACGAATGTTTATTCTATCGGTGTTCTTCTGTTTATATATTTACAGTACATAAACAAAATAAACAGCTAAATATTTTTAATAAAATTTTTATTAGATAATACTTGTAGTATTTACTTTAATTGTTAGTCATATTTTTTATTATTTAACTAGTATTTCAAAAAACGTGAAAAATTATTTCCATTATATGTCCTTACACAAATTATGACTGTAACACGGACTAGTTGTGGGTTCGATCCGCACTCGAGGAGATGAAATATTAATTTAAATTTATATTTCCATTTCTTCGCTTCGTTAAGTTCTGCCACCCAACACGCAATGCTTCCAGAGTTCGACAGATAGTGGGGAACGGAGTGTCTTAACACTAGGTTCCCTCTGCCTACCCTGCTGCGTGCGGGATACAGCGTGAAGCTGAAGCATACCAAGAAGTGACTATAAACTATTTATCACAGTAAACTGTCAATGTAATTATAGTCATAAGGGCTTATAATAATACAGTTTAACAACACAGTTAACCCCGCAGCTAACATTAGGCAAGTTGGTCGTAGATTTAAATTTTAAGCTCGTAAATTAACCCCTCATCCTTTTGAAATAGCAAAGGGATTGGGGCCTAATGGTCTATTTGTAAAACGAAATGGGCCGGTCAGGGCAAGCGTATTAGACAATTTAGCCATACTTTGAGTTTACTCTATTCATAAAGTTAGTATATCTATATTACAGCGGTGAACTCCGGTAAAACAAACTTTACTGATTTGTCGGAAAACCAACAAAGCCATAATATCACTTTTCCCAATGTTTTGTAACATACATACGTTGTAGGTTTTGTAGGTTCAAAATGAAAAGCATTTCCAGTTGTATTCATCATGTCTTTAATCGTGTGCCGCTTTCGATTTATTATGAATTAAGATTTATGGATAAAAGTTTGTAATGGCCAGTCGTGGCGCAGCGGCACGAAGTGTGATTGTAAAACCAACCGGTTGTGGGTTCGATCCCCACTCGAGCAGATGAAATATTTACTTAAATTTATATTTCCATTTTCGGCAGAATGTGGGGAACGGAATGTCTTAACACTTGGTTCTCTCTGCATACCCTGCTGTGTGCGGGATACAGCGTGAAGCTAATAAGCCAGCGTGAAGTAATGAAAATTGCTTATTAATATTTTGAATAGATAACTTAAAAAAAATATCAAACGTCAATATCGTACGCGGAATACAGTCCCGCATATAGCATGGTAGGATAGGCAGAGGGACTCTGAGAAACTTGTGTTAAGATATTTCCGTTCCCCACTTTCCGCCGAACCGCCGCGTTGAGTGGTGAACGAAGAAATGAAAATATAAATGTAAATAAATATTTCACATCCTCGAGTGGGGATCGAACCCACAACCAGTCTTTACAGTCACACTTATTCTACTAGAATTCCATATTAAATATTCCTTACTTTGGATTATTATATGTTAACAAAAAATCGTGCTATATCTATGATCAATGTCCACATTAAATATTTTTTACCCGCGATTTTTATATATCAAAATGCTTACTACCGTACAGCTTTTGCTAAGGTATAGCTTTTGATTATGTGCTATTTATTGGTTAATAATTTTACAGTAAAATCGATAAAATTTAGGTAATATTTTAATTATGAATTATCAGAAATAAATATAAACACACACAAAACCTTCATCCACATCGGTTCAGCTTAGGGCTGATTCAGATTCATTATTATATACAGGTTAGATTTGAAAAAAAAATCTTTTTTAAAATGTTCTTATATATAAAACCTTCTTGTGACGTAACGGACTGCCTGCATAAAAAAATCATTCACTATTTTGTATAGGATCAAAACCTTTCCCAGAAACTTCTGTGCTTTGATAAAAAGCCTTTATATGGATCAGAGTGCCGATAATAAAATAACTTGCGATGAGAAATGATAGGTATCCGAAAAATTCATTCTTAGTCAAGCGATTCATCAAATACTATATATCGCTGTATTGACATCGATAGTACAGTAGTCATCATTGTAACCTATCTAAACGATTTAGTTAACTTAAAAAAAGATAATTTATCATTTAACAAGGTAATTTTATATTTAATGTTTTCACGCTGTATCACGCACATAGCAGGGTAATGGGAACCGGAACCTGGGTACCTAGTATTTAGACACTTCTGTTCCTCACTTTACGCCGGAATGGAGCTTCACACTATATCCTGCATGTAGCATGGGTAGGGCAGAATGAACATAATGATATGACACTCCGTTCTCCACTTTCCATTGATTTCTTGTGACATTGCGTGGTGAGTGATGGAACTCAAAACAATCACACACTTGTGCTCCTACGTCACAACGGCGTGTTATTTAATTATAATGAACAACAATGGAGTCTTGAAAACACGGTCACAGTTTGTTAGTATCAAGAGTATCATATGTTCACAGATTAGTCTAGGTTATGTTTATACATATATTAAATAAGGCCGACGCCATTGACTGATTAGTCGTTATTGAATAGAGGCACAAGGGTTGGACTTAAAACGCGACAGTTGTTGGTTCAACTCCCACGCGAGGGAATGCTATTTTATATTTTCCTTTCCTCGCTCTACAAACGAGGCATAAGCGCGGTGGGCAGTGGGAACGGAGTGTCTTAATACTAGGAATCCAGGTTTGCATCTGCCTGCCCTGCTATGTATGATACAGCGTTAAGTTATAAAAAAAATATTTAAAATATAAAATGCTTACATATAATCAACAAATAAAAAAATATAAAATTATTCAACAAACCATTAAATTTACCATTTAAAATTGTCGTCATTTTAAACTTTGTTGAACTCTGTGTATAATTTGAAATTATTATTGCTTCAATTTCCAGCCCAATCTTTTGAATAAAGATAATAAAATTCATTCGTTATTCATAATTTTTGTAATATTTCTTTCTTTTTATCTATTAATTGTGACATATAACGTCAAACTTTCGAACGTCTAAAACTTGGCTAACAACAAAACTAACCTGTTATTTTAAAAACTAAATTTATTTTTTAAAAGTAATAAAAGATTTGGTAACAGTTTCAAACATTGCTTTAATAGTGGATATATTTACAATAACTATTTAAAATAGATTACTTAATTTGGTTTATAAAATTGCGAATGAGGTTGTGGGTTGATTTCCACTCGAGGGAATTAAATAGTTAATATTTCCATTTCTTTGCTCTGATAATCAATCTGCGGCGTTGAGTTCCGTCACCAACCGTCGCCATCGACACGCGATATCTCAAGAACCCAGATTACCTCTGCCTAGTCTGCTATGAAGAAGAGCGAAGATGCAGCGTAAATATAAAAAAAATGTCTGTTAAAGCTTGAGTAAAAGTCAGTATACAAGAAGATATGATATTAGTTTGATTGTTGGCATAAGTACATTTCTTGAAAGTGATTTTACGAATCTTTCTTTATCAATATATACGTTCGATACAGGTAAAGTAAATTACTTTGTTACTAATGGATTCATAAGATGAAAAGTACTCCGAGGTATAAAGACAAAATTATTTATTATAATGTAGATGTTTTTTTTTATCGCTTCATGCTGTATCCCGCACACAACAGGATAGTCAGAGGGAACCTAGTGTTAAGACACTCCGTTTCACACTTTCTGCCGAATGCTGGAGGCATAGCGTATTGAGTAGCAGAACTCAACGCCGCGCTTTGCCTCGACACCATGAGCGAAGAAATGGAAATATAAATTTAAGTAAATATTTCATCTCCTCGAATGGGGATCGAATCCACAACTAGTTGATTTTACAGTCACACTTCGTGCCTCTGCGCCACGACTGGCCTCGTAAAATATATGTTATAGCGTCAAAAAATTCTTTATATAAGTGCTTTCCTTAATTTTTCTATTATTACATGATTAAGAATATACGGACTAATTCAATTAGGAAATCTAACGTTGCTGTAAAATTCAAGAAAATAATCACAGCATTTTAGCAACCATCCAAATTGTTAAGAATTAATTTTCTAAGCTACAAGGATTAAAGTTACGAGGGTCTTTCATTAACAAACTTGAATTACGTTAGAGAAGAAATATGAGCGAACTTCGATCATTGAGTGGGGGACGCCCCAACACCCCCTAAACGTAATTTATAAAAATAGCCGCCTAGCATTGTACGCACATTTTAATTGAACTTGCTTCTTTTTTAAACTATATGAACTTCTTTCTCTTTCTTTCTTCTTCTTCTTTTTAAAATAATATGAACTTGCTTTTTTTCTAAACTATTAATGAAATTTGATAGCAGTGTTATGCTCTTTTTGTACTTGGAAGTTGAGATAATATTGGCATTTGATTTATCACGATTTGCTGGTTGTGAGTTCATTCCCCAATTAAAGAGACGAAATATTTAATATTTTCGCTCTGGTGTCGAGGCAAAGCATAGTTGATTTCCACCACTCAACACGCAATGCCTACAGTATTCGGCAGAAAATGAGGGACAGAGTGTCTTAACACTCGGTTCCCTCGAATTTTAGAATATGCGTTTATCTGATACTAAACCTCTACTATTTAAATCATATAACTGACCATTACTAAATTATGACCACTTTGTACATTCTCTATATTATAGAGTCTTAAAATACAGTACCAGTGTGGTCGTCAGGTCGTGTATCATACGACTTGAGGCTGACAGCGGGTGCGGGACTCTAATATCTATTATTTATACTAATATTATAAAACGTTTTAATCTCAGAAGCTGCTGGTTCAAATTAAAACATTTTTTTTTGTCAGATAGTCGATTTAAAGTACAAAAATGTATCTGATCATTGTCTGTATATGGAAGATATAAGAGAAATTCTACGATTGGGAGCGCTTATCAACCCAAAACAATTATTTTTAAATTTGTTTTTTGTTTTGTATGCGTTTATACATCTTACAGACAGAACAGAGTGTCTCAACACGAGGTTCCCTCTGCCTACCCTCCTGTGTGCGGGATACAGCGTGAAGCTGATTTAATTGTTTTAATTTAATGTAATATATACATACGAATCTTTAAACATTTTTACAATATAGTTAATAATTAGAAACAATACAGATAAAAAACTTATCTCTTGATAAAGTAAATAGCTGTAAAATAGCTACTTTATTGGATTGGCAAAAATGTTCTTTAAAAATAGTAATTTAAATTAACAAACAGAAAACTGTATATTCCAAGCGGACGAAACCACGATCGAGTCGCTAGTAACACATATATTTGCTTAAAATGGCTATCGAAACCCATATATGATTAATAGACGTAAAGTTTACACTAGAGTTAATTCTCAATGATACTGGATTCATTGTTATGGGATCGATAAGCTTGCATCGCTCAACCTCCAGCTTTTCAGGGCTATGGCACTACAAACTGTAAGCGCAATTAAAGCTCGATGAATACTACAGTGAAGAGAGATCACCGAGATTTTTTATTAAAAAGTTTGCAAATATAACATGTGTATTGGATATAAAATATATTGATATATTGCCAATAAAAAATAATAATAAATAAAATAAATCAGCTTCACGCTGTATCCCGCACACAGCAGGATAGGCAGAGGGAACCTAGTGTTAAGACACTTCGTTCGTCCGTTCCCGACTTTCTGCAGAATTCTAGAGGCATTGCGTGTTAAGTGGCAGAACTCAACACCGCGCTTTGCTTCGATACCAGAGCAAAGAAATGGAAATATAAATTTAACTAAATATTTCATCTCCTCGAGTGGGGATCGAACCCAAAACCAGTCGGTTTTACAGTCACTTGTGCCGCTGCGCCACGACTCCTGATCATTGGCTATATTGCTAATAATGATCAAAATAACCTTAATAGGTGGGTAGGTGGTACAATTGACAAGCAGTTATTGTGATTGTCGTGAGTTCGATTTAAGATTTATCCTAAAAAATGTTTATATAAAATATTTTTTTTTTATAAAATATTTTATATAAAATATTTTTGACTTTTTTTTAATAAGAAAGGCAACATCCGGAATTGGGGTACGTTACTTGCACAATATATTTAAAAAAGCAGGCAATAGATGCTGAGACGAAGGGGTCACCACCACGTCACTTAACATGCAATGCCTTAAAATGGGTAGGGATGTGCCTTAATGAAAAACGAAATATCTTAACACTAGATTCCCAGGTTCCTACTGCTTAATCTGCTATGTGCGTAATTTTGGAGTCACTGTGTGTTGAAGTGAGCTCCGCCACAGCTCAACGCCGCGCTTTGCCTCGAACAGAGCGAAGAAATGAAAACATCAAATATCTCATTTCCATAGTTTTATAGCTATAATTAATTAATAATATACAATAGTAAGCCATAATTACACTTAATCGATCGATCGATCGATCATAATTATACGAGTATAATTATACGAGTATAATTATACTCTGATAAAACGAAATACTTAGTAAGTACAGTATAGTATCAGTTTCTAGATTTATTATTTTATTAATATTATTTTTTTATGTAAGCTTTACTTCCATGTTTCATAGTAGAAAAATAAAACACACTATTAAAAATTAAAATAATTTCTCTTAATTCTTTACAAATCTATATTATAAGAAATATTTTTTAACCATTTCTGCTAAAAATATTACCACCTACTTCTACCCACAGCCGGTGAATTGTTAAAGATTGTTGCAAATGTATGACAGGTGATATACTGGAAAGGTAAACATACATATACAGTATAGTACAGTCGTACAGTTTTGGCAACGGTCACGGGTTATATATCAGACGACATTGACAAACACGACTGCGCGCAATCACGGATGTCGCTGTCTACACGTTCGCGCCGCTGTGAGTAATATCGATATGAAACATTAGACTTGTGTGGTTGCACTGGAGGTTGGTTTAAATGTTAATTTATTTGCTTATATTACCTGAAATTTTGTTAAAAGTGGTTTTTTTATATTCCTCATTTGTTACATTTATTCTTTAACATCCATCAGAATCTCCAAGTATATGAATTTGAAATTGAATGGATATCTTTGTTTATTTTTAGGGTTCCGTACCTATTAAGGAAAAAAGAAATACTTATAAGATCACTTTGTTGTCGGTCTGTCCGTCTGTTTGTCAAGAAAGCCAACAAAACAAGCCTTTATCTCTGGAGCGCTTGAAAATATCGAGTTGAAATTCAAAGTATATACTCAGTTTTACAATCTCTTGATTTTTAGAAAAAATCGTATTTCTACATTTAAAAAAGATATGGCCGTTTATATTGCAAAAAACGCATATTTCGACACTATAAAGGGAATCAATATTAATAGAGGACTTCCGATTGACCCAGAATTATGAAATTTGGCAGCTAGCATCTACAAATAGTACTAGTTCAGGAAAAAATCTGAAAACTATACATTTGTTGTTGAATACAAAAAAATAAAAACATTAAAAATGTATTAAAGCCGCAAGTTCAAGTGAGGCAACGTTCTCAATTTTTGACCGGAACCCGCGGTGGGCGATTCGGACTCGCACTTGTCCGTTTCTTTTTCATAAAAATTTCAATTGAAAAACAACTAAATTATAATTTAGCGTGTAACTGTAAGCATGTTCGTAGTGGGTTCGATCACGCTCAGGGGAATAATATTATTTATTTCCATTTCTCCATTTTGGGAAGCTCGGCATGGAATTCATCCGCCATCCATAATGCAAAGACATGAATATTATTATTTAAGGGAGAAGAGTGGGAAGTAAAGTGTATTTACCAATACTGCTATTTGCAAGAAAAAGACTAAAGCTAAAGGCAACATAAAATGCCCACAGATTAAAATAATAAACATTTTAGGTACTCTGCAGGTATTTATATATGTACCTACCTAAATATTATGAATATTTAAAATAATTATATATCTCAAAGCTATAAGCAATATATTATAGAAGAAAAAGTAAAAAAATGTGCATTATATGTTACTATACTTAGGGTTGGGAAGTGGCAAGTAAAACTACTTAACACCGTGCTGTACTAAAAAAAACTTTAAATCTGAACTTTTAATTTTTATAGTACATCAACAGGATTACAAGCTTGCTAGCAGTTAAGAAATTTTTAATTACTTTTAAAGTTTAAATTTATTTTTTTTATTAACCTTCTACTGTGGACGCGCAATCTCACAGGCCGCTAGCCATTGCAAGAATCGTAGGTCCTCCACCTCCGTCTTGCGTCCTGCGCCTCCATGATTTTCACACTAAAAAATCTGATTGCAATTGTTTTTGTTTAAGGTAGTAAGAATGTCAAAAAACATTGAACAGTACAGAAAAAGTACTTCTGCTTTAAAGCGACTTAACTAATTTTATGCTACTATAATGACCATGTTTAATACAATCTTAAATTTACAGATTATTAGTTAGAAAATCGTTTTTAATATTTTGGTTCCTTTTTTGATCTGAGACATATTAAAGACTAAAAAGTGCCTTATTGATTTTATTATATACGGTTTCAGTTCTTTCATAATTTATTTCTTCACATACAGAATTATATAGCTAAGGAAATCCTAAGATATATTATAAAATCAATAATTATAACCTCAATACCTATGTACTCTCAATTTCTCGACCCGTTAGGATATTTAAACTAAAATAACTAAAAAACATTACAGTTAACTTAAAAAATATCTAAAAATATTAGCGGTCCATGAGACGTCGTGTCTATACTCGTATGTTACAATATTTTGACGTCCACAGTTGTTTTAAACACTAACTAATAACGCCTGTGTATGTTATAACGATAATAGAATGTTAAATGAATATTACATTATTGTGATGAATAATTTCGACAGAACACAGAACGTTTTACTATTGTCTACACTTTTTTTATAAAGAGTAATTATATTTTAAATAAAATAAATAAATCAGCTTCACGCTGTATCTAGCACACTGCAGGGTGGGCAAAGGGAACCTAGTGTGAAGACACTCCATTCCCCACTTTCTGCCGAATTTTGGAGGCATTGCGTGTTGAGTGGCAGAACTCAACACCGCGCTTGTCCTCGACACCAGAGCGAAGAAATGGAAATAAAAATTTAAGTAAATATTTCATCTCCTCGAGTGGGGATCGAACCCACAACCAGTCGGTTTTACAGTCACACCTTGTGTCGCTGCGCTACGACTGGCCTCAAAATCATATTTTTATTTTACTTAAACAAAGAAAATATCGTTATGTAGCTTGTTATCAAAGTTACTTACAAATGATTATTGTTTAAGTTATTAATTTAAACATTAATTGTTAATCAGAAAAGTCGAACATAAACTTGTTATAAATACTGTACAAAGAAAGAAGAAGATTCTGCTAAAATCTAATTATTACTTTAAGTGAATAGCTGAGCTGTAAGACAATCTAGCTTTGGTTAATTTGTAGAAATCTAATTCTTTACACGTACTTTCACTTTAATTTGTTAAATTACAGAGTAGGTTACTCCACATAAAATAAAGTATTTTTTTTGCTACACGCTTTATTTTGCACATAGCAGGGTAGGCAGAGGGTACCTGGGAACCTAGTGTTACGATTCCGTTCCCTACTTTCCGCCAAATTCGGCTAGCATTATGTGTTGAGTGACACCGTGCTTAAACGCCGCGCTTTGCCTCGTTACCAGAGCGAGGAAATGAACACATTAAACATTTTATTTATTCAAGTTGTTATCGAACCCACATCCTGTCGCGTTTATATCACACGTCACACGTTTGAGCCTCTGCGCCACAGTTCGCCTCAATAAGTTGATTCTGTGAATCAATAATTACTTAAAAGCAAAATTGAGTATAGAATTAAACACAATTACTAATATGTCAGCAGCAGCAATTTTTCTATTCATAGCTTGAAGGACAAAATGATTTTTTATCCAATTTAATCTATTACTATAGAGTGGAAAGCGGTATACTTTCTACAACACGCATTTTTATTTTTATTGGGTTTTTCTTGAGAATTGTTCAAAATATTTTATATACTTAATTATAAATTATTATATTCAGATTTATTTAGGCTATAACAAAGTAAAACTTTATAATATTTGATAACAAACATTTTACAATATTGAATAAACATTGTGAGATAACAATAGTCATTGAATACAAGGTCAAAAAATAAGAAAAGTAAATCGTATAATTAGTCATTGCTTTTAAATGAGAACCCCTGAAGGGTTATTGTGTATTGAGAGGCTATAGAATTGGATTTTATTCGTTTGTCCAACGGAGTATGTATAATTTTTCACGCAAAACTTTACCATTTTTCTGAAGGGAAGATACTAACCTTCAATGCTGGCTCTGGCTGGTTTATTGTACTGATTTTTATTCAACACAAAAGATCCTTTTAGCCATTTTGTTAGGGTATCCCATTACGCATGCCAGGAAGTATGAGCACAAAGGGACGGAAGCAACGGTGTGGGACGGCCTTCGTTTTATTTATTCAGGAACTCGTAGAGTGAAAGTGAAAGTAATTCATGCGTGCTTATTAAAAGTGAAGTGGTTCTCCCGGAGAAATGAATTACATTCATTTTTTTTATATTCTCTTTTAATATTTTAAAATAGCATACTTTTAATATTTAAATAATGTGTTGTTATAGTTTGTTTGTTTTTTTATGTCAATTGGTATAGATACAGAAGTATAAACAAGTGCAAGATGGACTCGTGCAACGAGGGTTAAGGTCAAGGGTATATTTAGAATTTCGACTTTTTCTGTACTCCAAGGCTAAACTATACAGACGAGGTTTTAATATTATTTTAGCGCCATACCTCGGTCCGGTCTTCAGTAAAATGATCTTGACTGACTGATAGTCAGACCGAAAACAAAATGCGATCACTTTACACAGCTTTAGCTCGAGAATCAAAGATTTTTGCTATCTTAATTTTATCACTTACACCTTTTTTTTGGTCGAGTCATATGGGTTGGTGAACCTGGGACCAATTGGTTAGTGCGGTGATTCTCAACTTTTTTTATTGC
Source organism: Heliconius erato x Heliconius himera (assembly GCA_013421005.1). NCBI lineage: Eukaryota > Metazoa > Arthropoda > Insecta > Lepidoptera > Nymphalidae > Heliconius > Heliconius erato x Heliconius himera. Next base: position 2,671 of record JAATLQ010037276.1, on the reverse strand, counting down.
GGCACATATTTAGCGATTTAAAAATTTGGCGGCGCACAAAGAAAAAGATAAAAATTATTTATTACATCACACTGCATAAATAGTTTATGACAAAAAAATTAAATATACAAATTTATTTTTTTGTGGATTTAAATATATATTCATGTTAAAAATATTTTTCTTTTTAAATGATATAATTTAATAATATTAACATATATTTTTTACATATTTGCAAAATGTGGCGGCACACTTTTGAAATTTGGCGGTTCTCTAACGTAGGGGTTGAGAATCACTGGGTTAGTGAGACCGGATCAGTGCATAGGTCTTGCTATGCTGGTCGCAAGTATTGATATCATTATCATTGTAGGGTATAATATTTCACGGGCGTACATTATTATTGAATCAAGTTTTATTTGCAGTTTACGCGATGGGTTATTGTTTTTGGTTCATGAATTAATTTGTACTACAAGTGAGTTCCCATTCGAAGTAATGAAATTTATTATTTTCATTCTGGTGTCGCTTCACGTCGACGCTTGCGTCGTTCACTTCATCCTGGTGTCGAGGCAAAGCGTGGCGTTGAGTTTCGTCAATAAGCATGTAATGCCTCCAGAATTTGGCGGAACTTATGGAACGGACTGTCTTAACACTAAGTTCCCCATGCCTACCCTACTGTGTGCGGGACACAGCGTAAAGCTGTTTTTTTTAATGAGAGATTATATATATTATTTTAAGACCAATGAAGTAAGTGTCTACTATTATGAAAATGAACTGAAGGTTGCCGATTCGGCTTCTATCATTCACAAAAAATATTATTTATATATATATATATATATATATATATATATATATATATATATACCTACAAATAATATAACCATAACCATTATATTTCCATTTCTTCGCTCTGGTGTCGAGGTTAAGCGCGGCGTTGAGTTCTGCCACTCAACCCTGCTGTGTGCGGGATACAGCGTGAAGCTAATTTAATTTAATTTAATTTATTTAATATAACCACAGAAAAAACGACCATTAAAATACAAGTATTTGCAGTTAATTTTATATAAGGTACACTCTCACGCTCGCAAACTTAAGTTTAGTAACTTTTAAAGTCACGTTTCCTACCATCATGAAGTTGGTACTGAAAAAAGACAGGCGAGCCTGTCACACGCTTGGCTGGTTTATAAATTGATATAGATAGGTATTTGTAACATAAATAGGGAATAAATATTTTCTATTCTATTATTTTAAGTTGATCAGCAGAGTGGCGCAGGGTCAAAAGCATATGACTGTTAACGCGACATGTTGTGGGTTTGATTCCCACACAATGCCTTCAGAATTCGGCAGACAGTGGGAAGTAGAGTGTCTTAACACTAGACTGCCTCTGACTACCCTCCAACACGCGAGTAATGAGTGAAATTTACAAAGAAAAACATTTCAAAATTTATTTATATCCACAATATTTTTTTACAACAGAGTAGGCAGAGAGAACGTAGTGTTAAGATTTCTTTCACAGACACTTTCTGCCGATTTTCTGGAGGCACTGCCTACCCAAGTGTATGCGGGATGCTTAAGTCTGCGGGCGTATACACTCACTTTGTACGGAATTAAGTACAAGTATGAGCTTATAGTACTTTTTATTCGTATCTTTTAATTCCATTTAAGTATACTTTTACTCTATGTGTACTGCGAGAGAACTGAAATGAGAACTTCACATTACTTATCAAATTTAATAATTGTAGGTCTATGGGGAATACTCTATAGGTAGTTACTTTTTAGATAACGTACAAAAATTTGAACGTAAATGGATTTGAACCCACGCCTTTTGGAAACCGTCCAAACACTATAAAAATTTCGATGTAGCTTGATGAGAATTTTACGTAAAGAAATTATAATTTTTGCTTACAATTTACACTTTATATTAAACATTAAATCTGCTTTGTGGTAGTAGAATAGTAATTTCCGCTTCAAAGCAAAAGTAGACTCAACAATTTTTTTGTTGAATAAGCTTACATTTTGTCTTTGTACTTAATTGTAATTTTGTTAGACTCATCGTTATGACGATTTGTTTTTAAAATAAACTGAAATAATCACAAAAATATTATTGGTAGTATCAATAAATAAAACTTATATAACAACCGTCCAAAAGTTTAAAAGTACATCTGTTTCTTACTAAAATGGATAATGTGTTTTTTTTATTGTTTACATAATAACAAAAGGATTATCTCCTGTCATTAAGCATTTTTAACTAATTCTAAAAATTTGGTAAATAAATAAATAAAATAAATGAAATAAATAATATAAATAAAATAAATAAAATGAATAAAATGAATAAAATGAATAAAATGAATAATATGAATAAAATAAATAAAATGAATAAAATGAATAAGATGAATAAGATGAATAAGATGAATAAGATGAATAAGATGAATAAGATGAATAAGATGAATAAGATAAATAAGATGAATAAGATGAATAAGATGAATAAGATGAATAAGATGAATAAGATGAATAAGATGAATAAGATGAATAAGATGAATAAGATGAATAAGATGAATAAGATGAATAAGATGAATAAGATGAATAAGATGAATAAGATGAATAAGATGAATAAGATGACTAAGATGACTAAGATGAATAAGATGAATAAGATGAATAAGATGAATAAGATGAATAAGATGAATAAGATGAATAAGAT
>JAATLQ010037275.1:0-50850 GCA_013421005.1 Heliconius erato x Heliconius himera | reverse complement strand
ATTTGTAATTTTTATGTATAAAAATTGCTTAAATTTATTGTGTACTTTTTACGTGATGCGTGTTCACATAAACAGACAAACAGACAAACAGACATACAGACAAACAGACAAACAGACAAAAATTCCAAAAATGTTGGAAATGGATTATGTTAATTATCCTTTAACACCCTGGCAATTTTTTTTTTAAATATTTACAATGTACAGAAACGTCTTTTCTACAGATTTATTATAAGTATAGAATAGATTTCCTTACATTAAGCTAATTGTCACAATACATTAAAAAATCATTCACTATAAAACATACTCACGTCACTATTTTCTTTATTTTGTTAAAATATTATTTTTTTGTCAACTAAAACCAACACAGAGCTTGATAGACTGTCTTCTATTCCCAATCCCGAAGTACGCTATGTTTTTATACACTCCAAACAATAGGATTGCGTAGTCACATGTTAATGTTAGTAGTATTATATTCCTTTGTTTATATACTTGTTTAATATTGATCTAGTAATCTATTAACATTATTGTGAATTTTGATAAGCGTTGATTTCAAACGATTACAATTAATTTAGGTATACTTAAGATGTGGTCAGTTATCATTGAATTATATGAGAGATAACGACCTGGACCACAAGTTAATTAGGTATATATATATTAAAAGGGTATTTTTATATATATTCAAAATTAATATATTGCGTCTAGTCGGCTTTCATCAAAGTGAAGAATTTAAACAAATTAAATATTACTTAGTGGTCATTTGACTTATATCATTTACAAATGGCGCTGTCAAAGTTTTAATTTCGGTTTCAGTAGTTGTATATATGGTTCCATGTATACATATAGATAAAGAAATATGTCAAACTAGCGGCCCGCCCACGGCTTCGCCCGCTTAAAATACATGATTATTGATTTAAGCAGAATTGATTGACAACTATAATAAAATAAAATAAATAAATAAATCAGCTTCACGCTGTATCCCTCACATAGCAGGGTAGGCAGAGGGAACCTAGTGTTAGGACACTCCGTTCCCCAATTTCTGCCGAATTCTGGAGGCATTGCTTGTTGAGTGGCAGAACTCAACGCCGCGCTTAACCTCGCCACCAGAACGAAGAAATGGAAATATAAATTTAAGTTAATATTTCATTTCCTCGAGTGGGGATCGAACCCACAACCAGTTGGTTTTACAGTCACACTTCTTGCCACTGCGCCACGACTGGCCTTGTTTACTTTATTGTATATAATATTGTATAATAGTGCTTCAAAAATATATATTTTTATCAACAGTCATATAATCAAGACGTTTCGAATGTCATTCTTTAGCCAGGGTCATACCAGCGCGATTTCTATATAACATTCGCTGGCAAGCTTATGCCTTGAGTTCATTCAAATGACGATAACTTTTTTTTTAATAAACCGATTTTGATGAACCAAACTTTAGAACCTAAATTGAGTTAAAATAAAGCAATTGGTGAAATTTTCAAATAAATCGGTTCAGTAGTTTCAGAGAAAAATGCGGACAACAATATGTCGACAGACAGACAGACAGACAGACAGACAGACAGACAGACAGACAAGAAATTCAAAAAAAATCTTTTTGCTTTCTATTAGTCTTTTTAAGTGTCCCTCTATCCATTTCAGTCAAAATTACTAAATGTACAGACAAAATATTTTTACTGTCTTATTATATATAGAGATGAGATTACAATCAGAATAAAAAATCCGAGTGATCTCTAACTCACGAAGCGAGCCTCTTCAAAGCAAAATCTCTGTTTCACGCCCTAATAACTCGTATGATGGATTTACCATTCATTCATCTCAATATGTCTACAATATTTGCATAGTATATTATTAAAATAGATATTTTTTAATATTATCATAGGAGAATCAACGTCTATTTTGAAAGACTACATGTCTATGGGTTCGAATTCCACTCATGGAAGGCAGCTAAATTTGTTGTGTTTTCGTTATTATGGAACTACCACATTCCACACTCTAAATGTCTTAACATGAGCAGACTCATTTTTGTTATTTTAAAATTACGCATTAGAAGCCTTGAAGTTTCAAAGAATAAAACTTATACCAATATTGATATTTTTATCAAAATTATATTGTAAATTTAGTATACAAGTACAATAATATTAAGTATATTATTATATGAAAGGGTTTTTTCGTATGTGACAGGCAGTTTTGTCAGACGTTTTCGGGGTACGAGCATATATACCAAGTATTCATCATAAAGTGGGTCCAGTCTGTACTCTGTATCAGAGTTTGTGTGTTTAGTCGATTCAGCGGAAATTACGCGTAGCTCGCCCATCTCTGTGATCCGGTTAGTCTACGTATTTCATCTATCCTTGCCACCTGTTTGTATATCTATGAATATATTAAAGCAAAACGATGTAAAATGTACCTACATTTTAAATTACTAATTGAAATTATGTTTTAAAAGGCAGTTAATATTTAAAAAAAAACTTTTTCGTTACAAAAGAGAGGAATTTAATGCGTAATTTTGATTTTCATCTGAAAGAGTTGTCAGATGGAGGGTAATTCAAATGAAATTTTTAGCACAGGTCGGCATCCTGAACCAAATTACCTTTATTGGGTTGAAAATCATTTGTGACTTGAAGAGCAATTCCGCATAGTAACGTTCAATCAAAATCCAGAAATTTCGTTTATAATTGCATTTGCTATTGACACACAAATCAGCTTCACGCTGTATCCCGCACACTGCAGGGTAGGCAGAGGGAACCTAGTGTTAAGACACTCCGTTCCCCACTTTCTGCCGAATTCTGGTGGCATTGTGTGTTGAGTGGCAGAACACCGCGCTTGTCCTCGACACCAGAGCGAAGAGATGGAAATATAAATTTTAGTAAATATTTCATCTCCTCGAGAGGGGATCGAATCCACAACCAATCGTTTTACAGTCACACATTGTGCCTCTGCGTCACAACTGGACACCCAATTTATAATTAAAAATAATATATTAGATAGATGTATTACTTATTGTGTGCAATGTTCACATATAACATATGTATTGTTGTTAAACAATAATTGTTAAAAATGGTTGTTTAAAGCATACATATGTACTTATTCAACATTTTTAATTAAATTAATTCATAGAGTCGATAAAAGTATGAAATCGTTTGTATATTTTTATGTATAGAGTTTCACGTATAATAAAATATAAGCCAAAAGCCAGTTGGCTCATACAATGCTGTACTACAAATAATATGATTGTAAGAGAAAAAACAAATAAAATACTAGAATTTATTATTTACATTGTTGCTTTAAACATATTTGCGCAAAATGTGAGAGGTTTGTGTTGCACACACAGTAATTCCTGCTTATGGCAAAACGCGGCTTGGTTGTGATTTTATATAGATGGAAGACGAGGTGATATTCCAGTATTTTTTTTATATTTGTAAAGAACGATTTAAAAATTAAATTAGCTTTTCGGTATAAAGCTTAAGTGTAACTGGCATAATATATTTCAGGGATGGGTTTTTAAACGGGTGCAACGAAGTTCAAAATGGTCGTAGCAATGGGAATCCGATTACAGGGATTGCGGTTTAAATCGGTTCCGGTCTTGAAAAACGGTTTTAGTTCAGCTCTAAATTGAAAAGCCGTATGAGATCTTATTTCTTTTTTACGGCCTCATTTATATTGCTCGTGCAATATAAATTTTTATTTTATTTTCATTTTAATAAAAGTGCATTAGGGCAATGTGAAGATCTGATTTTGGCGCATTTGTGGCAGTTCTGTTTGGATATAGTGGTTTTGGATTAAATAACTAATAATTTATTTTTATGTTGTTATTATTATTAATTTGAAAGCAAAATGCAGAATTCAACCTCTATTAAGTCATAACTAACGAATATAGCAATCATTCTTGTTTAATCTAAAGAGTAGGTACATGTTAAATTTTAATACTTCAACATTTATTATTTAAATTAATCAGTAATTTAAACAATTGGTTTACTTAATTTGAATAGTCAGTAGTAACATACTAACACAACTATCGATATTTAAGTATGTAATTAGGTGGGAGCAATAAAATATTCATTACAATGTCGAAATTGTATCAGAATAATGTTTGTAATGGATGACGTGAAAATAAAATCGTGTGTATAGATTTAAGAGTTCCGTAGAAAATTTACAGTAAATAGAACCTTTATGAGGCCAGTCGTGGCGCAGCGGCACGAGGTGTGACTGTAAAACCGACTGGTTGTGGGTTCGATCCCCACTCGAGGAGATGAAATATTGACTTAAATTTATATTTCCATTTCTTCGCTCTGGTGTCGAGGTTGAGCGCGGTGTTGAGTTCTGCCACTCAACACGCAATGCCGCCAGAATTCGGCAGAAAGTGGAAAACAGAGTGTCTTAACACTAGGTTCCCTCTGCCTACCCTGCTGTGTGCGGGATACAGCGTGAAGCTGATTTAATTTAGAACCTTTATATATTTGTCCCTCAGTTTGCCCGTCACTGCTACTTTATTCCGAAATTATAAGGACTAGGTTTATGCATAATGTACACTATAGGTACATTACGTGTGTAGGCACATAAAATTAAAATATACAAAATTATCTGCAGATAAATATTAATAAACTATACTGAAATGAATAAATCAAATAAATCAGCTTCACGCTGTATCTCGCGAACATCAGGGTAGGTACAAGGAACCTAGTGTTAAGACACTCCGTATTCCACTTTCCGCCGAATTCTAAAGGTAATGCGTGTTGAGTGGCGGAATTTAACGCCGCGTTTTGCCTCGACGCCAGAGCAAAGAAATTAAAATTAAAATAAATACACAATCAGTCGATTTTACAGTCACATTTATCGCCACGGCTGACCTCAAAAAAAACTACACTGGGGAACTTCAGCCATTAAATTAAGCCATTTTTCCTGTGTTAATGACTTGGAAGATAGACATTTTCAAGTACTAAATGTGTGTATCCCCCGCCGCAGTAAAAAAAACATTAAAAAAAATGAGCTAGCTTGACATCGACTTCAAAATTATAAAATCTATTCTATCTATTCTATCTATTCTATTTCTTGACATTTATTTTATGTTGTGTGTGTCTTTCCTTACAGTTATTACAGTAAAATTAATTATTTTAACAAAAAAAAAAACAAGTTATGCAATTTCAACCGGATCCCGTAATCAGAACTTAACCAAACTTTCACCAAAATATCCTTGACGTATATTCTTTCAAATAAAAATAAAATAAAGAATCATCGGAATCGGTTGGTGATATGGAGATATTCGTCCATTTGTTGCGCACATATCTAACCCAAATTTAACACTTATATGATTTTCTCACAGATATACCCTTGTCAGAAATAGACCAAACAAAAATAGGACCACACGAGAAGCACTAGTTTTCCAATAAAAAATAAATCATCAAAATCGGTTCACACAGTCAAACCCAGTCACCCAGTTCTGAGGTAACAAACATAAAAAAATACAGTGGAATTGATAACCTCCTTTTCTTACAGAAGTCGGTTAAAAATTATACTCTGCAGATCTCAATTCAAATTTTCAACGGAAATTAATTTGAATAAGATACAATTTTATCACAGAAAAAACTTCACAAATTTATATATGTAGTTTTAATTGACACAAAAAGAGTGTATACGAATGCAAATTTAAGTTTGTCAAGTTTTATAAGTTGTGCTCCTCGTTGACCTAAATCATACAACTTGTACGAAATATCGAGTCCGACTCGCAGTTGACTGGTTTTTTCCTATGAAAGAAGATAAGAATGTTGACTTATCTTCTATATTTTCTTCAAAAAAAACAAATCCTAGAAGTCCGTCTTGATTTAGTTTTAGTAAGTAGCTATTGCTTTGTGCTGATCAATAAAATTTTCGTGATTTCAATTAATTATATTGTAAGTGTTATATAAAAAGAAAAGTCGTGGCGCAGGAGCACAAAGTGTGACTGTAAACGTGACTGGTTGTGGGTTCGATCTCTACTCGAGGAAATTAAATTTTATTTGAATTTATGTTTTCATTCCTTCGCTTTGGTATCGAGGTAAAGCGCGGCGTTGAGTTTCGCCACTCAACATGCAATGCCTCCATAATTCGGCGGAAAGTGGGGAACGGAGTCTCTTAACACTAGGCTCCCTCTGTCGACACTGCTGTGTGCAGGATACAGCGTGAAGCTCATTTATTTTATTTTTGTTATACAAAACAACAATATTCCATAACAAATACACATAAGTATCGATTTTATGGATACGATCTTGTTCTTGTTTCGAGGTTACTAAGTGCTGAAACTTCAGCACACTTGTTGCGTACAAAGGAGCTTAGCTAAGAGTGCTTGACGAGAGATTGCGGGGTGAAAGGTGTGTGCTAATAGGTTTACGACGTTGTTAGAAAATCATTTTACGAACTAAATGGAAGTAATCAATTTATTATTGTGTGAAATTATAGTGTAAAAATTACACTTTCTTTTAAAGAAAAACTAAAAAAAAAACTAAATAGTTTCATGTACCCACACACATGGTGGCGGTTTAGTTCGCTTAGAGATGACGTCCAACTACAGAGAATGTTAATTATATGAGAACTGTTTTTAGATTTCTTTAAATAGGTAGATAGAAGAAAATATTAATATTATTATATTAGTATAATAAAAAATATGATAACAAATATGATATATGTATCTTTTGAAATAAATTAATTATTATATGTATATAGCTCGAGGAAATTCACTATCTATGAACAGCTTACCCTTGATATATTATACTTTAACATTTTAAACCTTTTTAAAGTGTTATTCCACAATTAGGAAAGAAAAATACTTATTTAGAAAACGTATAAAAATTTGAACGGGAACGGGACTCGAACCCGCGCCTCCTGGAAACCGACCAGGCGCTCTGACCAGTAAGCCATACGTTCTCATTGAGCTAAGTCGAAATTTTTATACGCTTGTTACAACTTATTTATGTTGTTAGCATCTCTGTAGAAAGATTTAGGTTCGAGTCCCGCTACGTTAAATTTTTTATACGTTTTCTAAATAAGTATTTTTCATTCCTAAGTGTGGATAACACTTTAAAAATGTTTAAAATATTTAATAAATAGTATTCTCTCTTGTCAAACGATAATTATTAGTAATTATCTTTGGATAGCGAAAATTTGTAAAAATCTCCCTCTCTCTCCTCTCTTTAATTTTAATTTAATAAGTATATTTTAACATGTTCAACACAAATTTGCTTATAGTGAGCATAGTTACATACATACATATGGAAGCCCCAGCTTGTGGGACCTAACCAAGTTACTAAACCCATGTTCCTTATTAAATATTCGATATAGACGGAATTAGAGTAATTTACCTCGAGCTAAATACGTGTCTGCGAAGCGTCTAGATAAATACGGTTCTGTCGTGAACGTTCATAGACAACAATCGGATTATCTCCGACTTGAACGAACTAATGATTTTAGTTCTAACGCTGAATAGAATGAAATTCCCTATAGAATATATGTTTAAGACAACCTTAAGTATATAGTGGTTAATTCTTAGAAAATTATAAATTTAAATAGCAAAAATTATTTTAAATTTTAATTGTAAATATATAATATATTATGCATTTTTTAATTGCAGATGTCATGGCGGAGTAGGCCAGTGTCTAAATATAAGCGCGATGTTTGTGGGTTCGATTCCCACTCGGAGGGATAATTTTATTTAAATATTTTTTATTCGCCCGCTTAGATACAGCGCGGCGTAAGTTTTATATGTATGTGTTAAAGGTCACGATGTTACATTTTTTTTCAACTTCACCTGGTATCTCGCACATAGCAGGGTAGGCAGAGGGAACCTGGGAAGTGTTAAGTCACTCTATTCAGACTGAAACTCATCCGTTGACACTTAACACCGCAAACTAACTCAAAGTTTGTTACATATAGGTTAACATAAATAATGCTATATATAAAAATCTATATTTTTGTTAGAATGAGTCAGTCTACAAGTTAAAGTTTGGAAAGTTAAAAATCTCATGACCATATGCATACGCGCGTACTCATATTTCCTGCTGTTCCTTTCAAATAGAATTCAAGAAACAGATATCAGACCAAGTACAAATAGTGTGTCAACTTCTGATAACTTTTAACAGGCAACGTTAAGTTTTTTATTTTTTTTGTCTTATATAAATTTATATCATATTTGTATTATATCAATCCAATCGTGGCGCAGTGGCACAATCGTTTGCTGTAAACGCGTCAAGTTGTGGGTTCGATTCCCACTCGAGGATATAAAATATTTAATATTTTCGTGTTATTGCTCTGGTGTCTAGGCTAAATCGCGGCGTTGAGTTCCGCCACTTGCTTGCAACAACCTTGCTACATACGGAAAGCTGAAAGAAAATGTATTACAAGTTCCCTTTATCCTAGCCAAGGTTTTATTCAATAGGCAAAAGTGGGGAACGGAAGTGTCTTAAGACCAAGTTCCCCATGAAAAAAAGAAATAGTTATAAAACTAAAAAAAGAAATAGTTATAAAAGAAAGCTTCGAAAAAAGAACAGTATATACTTAATAAAAGAAACCTTTTTAGTAGAACATTATTCTTAAAGTGTACACTGTTTCATTAACTCCACTGCATCATAAACTGCGGTCTAACAAACCATGTTGTATCATTAGACAACTAACTCTGCACGTACCAACTTTCTCACAGTTTTCGCTACATATCATGAATACTGTTTTGATATTAGCTGAGTTTTCAGATGCACTGGCAGACAAGATTAGTTATAGCACATGAAATAAGTTTATACCTAAGTTAAAATAACATGGAGCGCTTTTCTTTTTACGTGCAGACATGTTATACGTTTTCAACTTATAAATGAAAAGTTTAATTTATTATATTTATGTAAATAAAAGTTTCGAAAATATACTTTTCTTTTTCTTGTAATTTGTAAAACATGAAAGTGATAACTGGCCTTGGTTACTGTCACGGTCACGTAGTGTCTCGTAAATCCGACGGACGGTGGGGAAAGGAGTGTCTTAACATTATATTTAACCCTCTGCATACCCTACTATGTGCGAGATACAGCGTGAAGCTGAAAAAAAAGAGTATACGAATACAGTATATCAACTAAAGGAAAAAATATTAGTTTATGTTACTATGGCTTACAAGTAAATATTTAATGATGTACAATTGGTAAAAATATCTTTTCTATAGCACTTACACAGCCCATAGTGGTTAAGTAAGAGACTTAGGTCCATAAATCACGAAGCGAAACAAATTGTAATCGAATGAACGGGTCAGCCGGGTTCAGGATGTTAGAGAAGAGGGCTGTGGTGGTTTTTTGATTGACGATCTGGAATGTAATATAAGTCAATGTAATGGCTAATATTGGAAAAATATTGGAAGACTTGCTTATTTCATATTTTTAACGATATTATGAGCAAAATAGAATTTATTTGTGGTCTATAAATGTGAAAGGTTAAGTAAAGCGTTAGTATTGATTATATACGTGTGGGAGGGCTGGAATCTTTGGAGTTTAGTATGATAATCGGTATTTTCCATGTAAAGCCAAGGATCAAATTATGATTATAAATGTTTTTTATATTTCATGATATTTCTTTAAGGTGAAGGATAAAAAAAGACATATAATGATTTCTATTTAATATACATACGTACATATATTCTTGTATAATTTCTTTTATTATTCGTTGTTTATAATTCTGTCTTTCACCACGTAAAGATTCCTAGTTATCTATTCTAATATAATAAAGCGGAAGAGTTTGTTTGTTTGTTTGTTTAAACGCTAAGATCTCTGGATCTACTGGTCTGATTTACTTTATTTTTGTTTTGGATGAAAGCTACAGGAGTACTATAGGCTATAAGCTATATAATATTACGGTGTAATTCTTAGTTAGCCTTAAATAACGAAATAACAATAATAAGGGACGCCACCGAATTGCTTTAAGCGCGTACGCTGCAAAATAGTTAATTATATGTCAGTACGTTGTATAACAAAAGTATTCAATTTTATTAGTTCCAAAAAAAATCAGCGATACCACATATCTATCTCTTATAAATAAATGACAAAAATGCATTTTGTAACAAAAAATAATTGAAAATTGTAAGGTAATATTTATATTTCACATGTATATTAAAACTTACGAGCAAAAGTTATTTCATCATTAAAAAAAAATAAAGATAATCTTTGGCTTTTATAGCATGTAATTTGGAGTTATACTTTTCGAGAAAATGTAAAATTAAAATAATTCAACGCTCTGTTTACGGCCGCAACCCTGGGATCGAGAATCTGTAAATGCAGCATAATAAAAGATGGTATGCGGGCGAAGCCGCAAGTGGGCCCCTAGTGTATTATAAATTCATATAAAATAACAATTACAGACACATTTCATTTATTTTAGCTGATCTTTTCATTTATTATGAGATGTAACGTGTCCTGCTCAGCGGAAGTATTTTTGCTAAAGCGCATTCCCATATTTTTTATAATTTATTTTTTTAGTTACGTCACTCCGTTCCCCACTTTCCACCGAGTTTTGGAAGCATTGCGTGTTGAGTGGCTGAGCTCAACGACGCTCTTTGCTTGGACACCAGAACGAAGAAATAAAAATATGAATGTAAATAAATATTTTATTCCCTCGAGTGGGGATCGAACCCACAACCAGTCGATTTTACAGTCACACTTTGTGCCTCTGCGCTACGACTGGCCGACTGGCAACCATACTATTAAGTAAATTAAGTAATAATATTAAAAATCGTCCGACAATCTACTTTTTTTTATTTTTTCTTAAAGAAAATGTCCATTTTACTTATAATTGGACATGGTTACAAAACATCTGCTTTATTAAAAATATACAACAGAGATGAAATAAGCTAAGATGAATTTTGTTCACAGCACGAACATAAATCTTCATCAACATGCAGAGCAGTGCGCTAATATAATAACTGGTGTGCACAAGTAGCGTCTGTACATGGTAAAGGGAATATGACCTAGATTTTAAAATAAATTTATATGGAGACAATATTAAAAATCTACAGAATAGTCTATGCGCAGTGCACTACGTATAGATGAAAGGTCAATGTTAATTGAGCTATAATATTTCTATTTTAGGACGTGAGAAAATGAAACAATGTCGTCGCCATTGGCTTGCTATTCTTTATTATTTTATCTAGAAACTACATATTTTATGTATGATTTAATTTTATAAAATTAAAAAAAAAAACACTTAATATTATATATATCATAAACATTCTTTATAATAACAATAAATAAGTTTACATGTTACATTGAATGCAGAGTAAAAATAATAAAATACCTACATCTAAATGGTGAATTGTTAATTTATGGACAGAAGATATATTGTGATCGGACTTACCCTTGTATATCTCTGCGAAGGGGCGAAGTCGATCGTAGAGTCAGTCAGTCAGTTTTTGTGATCTACTCTTGACCTTCCAAGTTCTGTCGTATTTCTTAATATTATCAATGTTTATTACGCATTCTGCTAAAATGTTATTTGTGTGTCTATGTTTTTTTATTTAATAAGTTTGTATTTGAGACGACTAGTAATACATCGTATAAATCTTCAAATTAAGGTGTCTATGATATGTATGAGGCCAATCGTGACTGTAAAACCGACTGGTTGTGGGTTCGATCCCCACTCGAGGAGATGAAATATTTACTTAAATTTATATTTCCATTTCTTCGCTCTGCCACTCAACACGCAATGCCTCCAGAACTCGGGAGAAAGTGGGGAACGGAGTGTCTTAACACTAGGTTCCCTATGTTAGCAGCCTGCAGTATGCGGGATACAGCGTGAAGCTGAAAAAAAGGTATCTACCTTACTACTACACCCTAGGTCAACCTTGCAATTCTTTTTATTGTGACTATGTTGCTCTGGTTAGTATTTTAATAAATTATGTTAAAAGGCCGGTCGTGGCGCAGCGGCACGAGGTGTGACTGCAAAACCGACTGGTTGTGGGTTCGATCCCCACTCGAGGAGATGAAATACTTACATAAATTTATATTTCCATTTTCTTCGCTCTGGTGTCGAGGTTAAGCGCGGCGTTGAGTTCTGCCACTCAACACGCAATGCCTCCAGAATTCGGCAGAAAGTGGGGAACGGAGTGTCTTAACACTAGGTTCCCTCTGCCTACCCTGCTGTGTGCGGGATATAGCGTGAAGCTAATTTAATTTAATTTAATTTTAATGTTAAAATAACAATTTCGTACTATTTACGTTTGCTTACATTAAGTTTAACTATACTATATAACAATTAAACTAAATCTGAAGTAGGATTTCCAAGATACAAAATTATAACTTCCAGTAGTTCTATCTCCCAAAACTTACCATTAAGTAGAAGAAATTAAAAAAAATCTGTATACAAAAATCAGATATACTTATTTTCTGTACTATCAGTCACTAATTATTTCCATTGTGTTGCTTCGAATAAGGTGTAACGAGTGGGACTGGAGTTTATTGTGACCGGTGACGAAGCAATTCTACTGGGGCGAAGGCGAGAGGGTCACTTTGGCACGATCACTACTACGTTTTTGCTAATAGCTCTCGAACTCTCTCGCCAGCAAAACTTTTAGCGATTATTATGTTTTGAACAGTTTATGACCTGTTGAAATATCAACAATGCTTGCCAACCCTTTTGAAGGGTTATTGGACGAGGGTCCCGCTGATTATACACTTGACATTAAAATAAAAATTGTTATATTTCTTATTAGGATATCTTAAGTCGATATGTAAAATCATGAAAATGTAAATAAAAACTATGTACATGCATAAACTTTAAGAATTGTATGTTGAGGAGATATGTACGTAACTAATAATATGCATAATTTAATTTTTGTGTAAGATTATGTCAAAGTTGTACAAATCGTGACAATATAAAAAAAATACTGGAATGATTTAGTAGTATGAGTGCATTAAATTAACATTTTTACGACAAAATAATAATAACATTTTGTAAAATGGTGAATGAAAACTTATGATTACTATTATTTTATTAAATGTAGTAAGTCTCATTACTATACATATTACATACATATTTAAATTTAATTAATTCTTATGTGTATACAAAAAAAATATTAAAATAACTTTTTTACATTATGATATCATAGAGTGTCGGTACATTAAATCGGCAACCATAACGCAGACGATTTACTATTTGCATCTACTGCCATTACCTTTTATTTTATTATTTTTTTATAACTTCTTTCGCCCTTAACTTGCGGCATATTGTAGTCCCTTCACAAAGGGCAGTATACCGGAGGGCGACGACAACCCTAAATAGAAAGGGCTCCGAGAGAAAACTTCGGCTGTCCTTTTGTTGGGAATCTCATAGAAGTTAGTTTGGGCCTAATACGTATAGGGAATTATTTTATCGGAGCGGCGGTACAGAGAGACATGTATCGATTGTACATTATATTTTATTTAAAGATAACGCAAGTAAAAAAATATAGATCATTTTTATTTCAATAAGATTTCTTATAATAACGTGTGCTCTAATAGAGATATTAAAAAGTAGAATGACTTTGCTTCACAATAGTCATCCTGGCTCGTGGAGCTATTTTAAAAATATCACGTAGGCAGTAGAGGATTATCGAGAGGCTTATTGCAACAAGTATATTATAATAAAACAGTTATTGGAAAAATTGCTGTATTAAATAGCTTATAGGAATTTCTTTTTTTCCTTTATTATAGATGTAATTAATTGTTACTTATAATGTTAACTTATTAATTTCGATAAAGTGAATTAGAAATTGTGATTATCTCCGTAGGCATTTGGAATAGTTTACATTCAAAAAAATCCAAATAACATTATTAAAATTGTTAAAAATATTTTTACAAGAAATTAAAAATAATCTATATATTTCATAAGTAAAAGTGTTGAACTATTTATTTCAACAAGCAATATTACATCAGTATACTCAAGTTGGCAACTTAAAGAAATATTTGGATTTTTAAGGGAATATAAAAATATAGAATATAATCACACAAATAATAAAAAATGAATATATTATTTATGGATAAAAAATAAATGCGTGCACCATGAGTCTGTAGTATAAGAACTAATAAAAAAGTCTTTATATTTTAGCATTTACGTTTTTTAATTAAATATGATTTCATTCGTTTTAGTCTTGGGCATAGATATATCTAAATATCTAAAATCTAGGTACATGTATGCCAAATATTGATTTACGCGTATAATATGTAGTAATATTAGTAAGAATAAACCTAATTTCCTACTATTAGCTAATTTATAGCGCTATGTAGAGCGAGTCAGAAGCGAGGAGCGACGGGTGGCGTGGCGCCCCGGTCTGTGAGAGACGCGCTGACGTCACGGCGCAAGCGCAGTACGGTACTCCTTAAGCACAGACTATGGAGATACAGAAGATTAATATTTATTTTTATGATATAAATAAATTTTAGTAAATGTTTTGCGATAAAAATATTTTATTAGTTAAAATTATAAAAATAAGTTGGATATTGTAAAATAAGTTTAAAATCTGTTTTTACTTTAAAGACACGATTAGAAGCACTTTCAATAAGTTTCTAGTTAGTAATTAATAATTCTATCTTGACAAAGATTGTTTTTCATGTTGACGTGAATATTATAATATAAGATTTTATATCATCTATTTTTAATATAGTTTTAAAAACACATATTTTAGAGAATAAAAAAAAATAAACAAAAATCTACATACACCATAAACAAATCACCAATAAAAAAAAAGAAAAAAAAAACGCAAAAGCCAATTAATAAAACAGATTGATCTAAATATTGAGTGTACTCTGTGGCTCGCAGTCCGCGTCCGCGTCGGCACCGCGGCCGCCAGTCGAGTCACTCGCGCGAGCTACGCGCACGCTACGAGCCGCTACGAGCCGCCACGTAGCCGCGCTCCTCACCCTCCGCTCTCCGCGCGACCGCGTTACCTGTGACTGTGACCGATCTAACTACTAGAAATGTCAATTTGGCTGTGTCAGTGATAATATTAAAGGGATTTTATCGGAACTAAGGTGGGTAATAGATTAATAACATATTATGTTGTAGGAGAGTTTTCGAATGTCAAGGACACAAATATTGATCAAGTGTGTTTTACACTGCGTTATAGTTTTGTGTTTATTTAAAAATGAGCTAAGATTTTCGACCTTGACACGAACTGGAACGCTTTTTCTCGCAACAATCCGAAGCTCTTGTGAAATAGAAATAATAAAGACGATATTAAAAGTAATTCGACAAAGGAATTGATATTCGAAGTGGGTTCGGAATAATTTATAAGGAATGATGCCAGTCTTCGTTACAAATATCACAAATATATATATATGTTTCGAGTGTAAATTTAGCAAAACGTAGGTTTTCTCCTGTATTACATTAATTTATCTCGTTTCATATGCCGGTTTTTATGACACAATAAACAAAGATTTAGAGCCGTAAAATACGCTGAGAAGGGGACGCTCAGTCAGTGAATAGTAAAAAGTCTCATTTTTTAATTTTGTTTGCGATATGAGGTCTGAAGTAATTATAATAATGGTCTTCATGCTGTTTTTTAAGGCTTTATGCTAATAGCGTCGTCGCTGGCTTTCATTTGTTCAATATTGTTAATGGATTGCTTGTTGACACGAAAAAATCTAAAGCGGCTTTGGTATTCCCGGATCAATTAATACGTAGTGACTTATATTTGGTACAAAATAAATTTATTCTCTACTATGAATAAATTTTAACTTTGAAAAGAAACAGGGGTATATCCATACCGACGTAAGAGTAAATAATAATAAAAAAGCTTATTTTTTTTTAATTAAACAAGACGTTTATAGGTTGGTATACTAAAAGAGAATTATGTGGTGCTCCGAGCCCAAGCGAGCCAAAAGAAATATTTGCATGCGCCTCTTCGTATTAAAATCATGTGCTCTTTTTATACTTTGAAACAGCTTTAGGGGTTAGGCTACTTAGTGTACTGTAGAATTTTTGGGTTTATATAAATGAAACATTGTGAATTTATTTTGATTTTATTAGCTTTTGCAATAAATATCTGAGAAGATTTATTTTGTTCAGTTTATTTAATGCTTAATTACTGAACAAGTATGAGGAATGAGGATGTCAGTTTTATCGTATATTATTATAATATCAACTCATTTTAATTCACATACCGTGGAATAATAAATAAATAATTTCCTACACGTACAATTCAATTTTCATTTTCAATTGCTGCAAACATTTTTGGACCACATTTTAAATGTAACCCTATAGCGTTCATGGTTGGCTGAATATTAAACCTTCGGTTGTACTGTTGACTGATTTCAATAGTTAATAAAGTGATATTTAAATTACGTAAATTGTTACTGTTTAAAGTGTATTACTTTTAATACACTTTAAACAGTAACAATTTACGCGGCGCTTAGTTCCGCCACTCAAAACGCAATGCCTCCGGAATTCGGCGGAAAGTAAGGAACGGAGTGTCTTACACTTAACACTGCTGTGTGCGGGATACAGCGTGAAGCTGATTACATTTTAATTTTTAATTTAACTAAGCGTATTGAAAACCGGAAATTCGCTCGAGTAGCACAGTGTGAGAGTCCTTTGAGGATATGATTCCTTAGCAGATGTGGCCGCTAACCTATATACTCGACTGCCAACCAACAATACAAGCATTGTTGCGTTCCTTGCGGAGGGTGACTGTGATTGTGTCAGTGTTATTACACACTAGCGGAAGTCGGCTTTGTTGACTATCTCACTTAAACGTCTACATCTATATAGTGTTTATCATTATGATGATCTTTATATCTGTGGGTATTTTGAGCTCAGATGTGGACTAGGAGCACAAGCCTATATAAATGTGATAGGTTGTGGGTTAGATTTTCACTCGAAGTAATGAAATATTGAATATTTTCTTTTCTTCGCTCCGGTGTCGAGGCAAAGCGCGGAGTTGAGTTCCGACACTCAACACGCAATGCTTCTAGAATTCAGAGGATAGTGGGAAGCGCAAGCATTTTAGTGTTTCCCCACTTTCCGCCAAATTCTGGAGGCATTGCGTGTGGAGTGGCGAAACTCAACGCCGCGCTTTACCTCGACACCAAAGCGAAGTAATGCAAATATAAAGTTAAATACGTATTTAATTTCCTCAAATGCGGATCGAACCCACAACCAGTCAATTTTACAGTCACACCTTGTGCCCCTGCGCCACGACTGGCCTCAAATTATAGTTAACCATAACCATTGAAATCATAATCTACTAATAACTTAAGCAAAACGTCTATAGCAGGTTAAATTTAATAGTTAAGAATTTAAAATTAATTACTTAATATATTAATTAATTACTTATGTTAAGCTTTAGTGTACGAAGCAACTTAAGTAACATTAAATAATTTATACATTTATAGAGACATGTCTATTGAACTTTATTCAGACGTCGTCGTTTCACCACATCTCCGCCGCAGCCAATAAATTATTTATTAAGGTTTACGACGTTCAGCGATAACGATTTCTTTGTTCTTTCTTATAAGTAGTTCCAATTATTTGACGATAGTATGGTTAGAAGTATAGTTTATTTAGGTACTAAATAATACATATATATGCAAATTATTTTAAGCATCATTTAAAATATTATCACTTAATCACAGCGTTGCAGATTCGATCGCCACTTGGAGGAATGAATTATTTTTAATTGCTCGTTTTGGTACGAAGACAAAACACGGCGTTTAATTCTGCTATTCAACATGACATCATTTCCTCTACTGGTCAAAATTGGACTTAATATCGGGAACGGAGTTACATAACACTAGGATTCCCCTGGATCCTGCTCCTTGTATCGAGTATTAATTTCAAGCTAAAAAAATCCTTCAATTGCGAGTCGTACTCACTCAAAGTGGGTTCCGTACCAATTTCAGGATTGTAGGTCAACGGAAGTACAACTTATAACAGTTAACAAATTCAAGTTTGCGAGGGTGTGGACTAGTTTTGTTTGTAACAAATTACAATTATAAGTTTGTAATAGTTTTCATTTATAAATAGTCTACGGAAAGTACCAAAGCAAAAATATTATTTTCAACTTGTTATTTATACGCGGTGTTAAGATAAATGGTCTTGAGAGACGGACAATAGAGTGATCCTATAAGGATTTCGTTTTCTTCCTATTAAGCACAAATCCTTAAAATTAACATTATTTCTAATAACTTAAATTATAAAATATTTTTTAATATTTCCTGATCCTGCGCTTGCAGTTTTATTGCCTATATTCACGTGTCACATGATTTAAAATCCTAAAGGCTTTAGAAAGGTATTAGTTATATTATAACAAAGTAAACCTATTGTTAAACTAACCTTTTTTTTATGTATAGTATATATAGAAAAAAAATACTACAACTATGGTTAGTATACTTAGCCTATACCTGTATATTCTTTATATAAACTACGTCTGTTTTACGTAAAGAAGGCCCTTTATAACACCACAGTGATTTCTATTCAATCCATTACATTCAATCTATTTCGGTAAAATGTTTAACCAGTGAAATCAATTGACACGACACTACTAGACAATAGTATCCTCGTTCTTGGAAATTGAATGTATCCATTAATCGAAGACAAAACCACTACCTTTTAGCTATCAATAGTCGTAGGAGCTATCACAGCTCGAGATGTCGGATGAATACAAGAACTAGGTAAATACAGCTTTTAAATCTTAACTGATTTGATAGAAATTACAACCTTTAAATCTAAATATTTAATTAATTTAAACTTTGTAGCCGTATCGTTGGAAGAAATTGATATCTTTTAATAGTAATTTTATAATATTTGAAGAGTAATGTATACGTTTTGAGTAATAATGGTTTTGTTTTTGGATTTCGAATTTTTGTTAGTGGTTTATAACATAGTATAGAATAACAAACTGGTACATATTCGTATACACAAATAAAGAGAATAAATATTGGTCAACTACTGGGAGTTGACCAATATTTTATTTTATAATTTATTAGATTTCAGCTTTTTTATAGGGTTTTCGTGTTACAATTAGGGCTCCATTGAAATTTTAGTACTTCCAAAGATCAAATGGTATTGGAATAGTTCTTTCAAAGAACACAATGCAGGTCGATTTGTGCCTACGTACACGCCTTGCTAGCTCAAATGGAAACGTTCCGACGACTCATCGTCTGTGAATTGAGTTTCTTTCTATCTCCTATTTCAACAGTAGTGAATATGTGCTTTCAAGATTTAAATCGAGATTATTTATTAATATTGTTAATAATAAATATGTGACAATTGTATGAGCCTATCAGATACTTGCTATAATATACCAATACATTTAATAGGATAAAGAAAATATAATGGTAACAACATTTAGTTAAGTCCTATTCGTTAAAACAGCCAAGAAATTCTATAAAAATGGTATTATTTTCCTTTAAAATAGAACACGTTTTGTAGCTTTTGTTCGCGACGTGTATAAAAGTTAAGAATGCTATTGTGAAATAATACCCATACTTACTGTTTAATATGAATTGCTTCTTTGAAGTTCAAATAACGTTTCCCGTATAAAAGTGTTTGTATCCCTTCTTAAATAAAAACATCTTTGGTAATATGCTTCAAAGATCACTCACTTTATGTTAGGGATAAATGTCACAATATGAAACAAACTTCTTATATGATACGTTTTCCTGGTTGAAGCTTAAATAACAATTTTCCCAGGATATTTTTTTAGTAAAAATAAAGGAGATGGATAAAATGGCCCAATTTCCATCTTTTTATAGTGATATAGTATTGAAAATTTTAAATGTGGTTTTATCGTTATTATATTATTAGCAGTTGTGTATAAAGAACAGTAGTAGATAGAAAAGTTCCTTTAAAAAAATCTTTTTCTAGTCAGTTTGAAAAGTTATCATTAAATGATTCATATCGTTTATATAAATTAATTTAAAAATTAAATTAGCTTCACGCTGTATCCCGCACTCAGCAGGGTAGGCAGAGGGAACCTAGTGTTAAGACACTCCGTTCCCCACTTTCTGCCGAATTCTGGAGGCATTGCGTGTTGAGTGGCAGAACTCAACGCCGCGTTTAACCTCGACACCAGAGCGAAGAAATGGAAATATAAATTTAAGTAAATATTTCATCTCCTCGAGTGGGATTCGAATCCACAACCAGTCGGTTTTGCAGTAACACCTCGTGCCGCTGCGCCACGACCGGCCTCGAATTAATTTAAATGTATAAAATATATAACCAAATAGTAAATACATGTAATCTGTAACCTAATATAATACCAGTCGTAGCGCAGGGGCACAAAGTGTGACTGTAAACGCGAATGGTTGTGAGTTCGATACCGACTCGAGGGAATAAATAATTTATTTAAATTTATATTTTCATTTCGCTCCGGTATTGAGACAAAGCGCGGCGTTGATTTCTGCCACTCAATACGGTCTGTCGAAAAGGGAACGGAGTGTCTTAACGCTAGGTTCCCTCTGTCTACCCTGCTGTGTGCGTAATACACCGTGAAGCTGATTTATTTTAGATTTATTTTATTTTATAACCAAATCACTTAGGAACATGCTGGTTATGTATATTTTTCATTTATATAAAAAAAAAATCAAGTTATTTTTTATTTCTAACACTATGCTAGTTTGTCCTAATAATATTTGCAAGAAACGTATTCTAATTTTGCTTATTGAATTAAATGATTAACTAACATGATTAATATTGGAATAAATTAATAACACACACCCCTTATTGCTATAAAGAGAGTAAAGATAATTCTTGCATATTCCAAAACGATATTGCGCGACAAAGCAGTAGTGCTCCGTGGTGATTTCAATTTATCTTCCTTCACGTTGAAATAAGAGACGAGTCAGCATCGAACTGCAGAACAAAAGATTCGGTTTATTGTCAAACTGTTTTTAGTATGACGTAAACACGTAGGTATTATTCAACTAATTACTATAGTTATATTGTGAATATAATTTCTATACATATAATATAAATGTCAATAATTCATATAAATACATTATTTTCTTTATTAGTATTAAATATCAAATAATGTTGTTATATCAAAATAATGTCATTCTTGTATGTCTTTATTTTAGAAGTTATTAATAATATTGGCGTATAAATAAAGCTTGTAAGGCTATGATTATTTTAAATGTCGCCAGAGGGAATGTTTCTCCGTGAATTTGACAATATTTCTACGTTAAGTGCCGTCAAGCTGGCATTTGGATGAAGATTGAAAAAGTTTTATCCCCCGAAGACATAGCAAGTGTTTTAAAGATTTTGTACATTCGTGTATCCGAGAAACAAAAAGATCTACGTCAAACGTTGGCTTAATTCTTACTTGGATGTGAGGAAATATCTTTTGATATGAATATATCTAAATCTATCTTTACTCTATAGTACAGATAGATATAGATATATTCATAACGAAAGATAATAAAGCTTCTTATAAAGAGTCTAATAAAGCTGAAGACTGTTGGATTGAACGCACTAATCTTAGGAATCTACTGGTTCACATAGCGGCCTTTGGTAATGTCTACTTGTATACGTTCATGTGCTTTTCATTTTTATTGGATACTTCATTTTCTAAGAAAGGTTATATTCGATGTAACCTATTGTACTAGAGTTACTTCAGGCACTTAGAATTAGTCATGTATCATATATATGGCTTAGTTATTTCCATTTGTTTCTAATTTACAGTACCCATACATTTACAGTACCCATACAGTCAATGCACAAGCTTCGAAATTAGAAAATAATTATGCTACAAAGCACCTTTATGAGTTTGTCGAAACGATAATGGTTTTGATGTGCGGTGCAAAATACTATTGGTATTACGGTACGCGATTATGACGGTGACGCGCGCAAATAGAGGCTAATTTGGAATTTTAGACATTGATATTTGCACCGATTATTTCCTACATCATTAGAGAAATTGTTTTCTAATTTCCCATATGGGGGCTCATGTGGCTTTTGTTAAATATCTATTATTTATTAAACTAATGTAAATAAATAATTCAGCTTCACGCTGTATCCCGTACACAGCAGGGTAGGCAGAGGGAACCCAGTGTAAGACATTCCCGTTCCCCACTTTCTGCCGAATTCTGGAGGCATTGCGTGTTGACTGGCAGAACTCAATGCCACGCTTAACTTCGACACCAGAGCGAAGAAATGGAAATATAAATTTAAGTAAATATATCATCTCCTCGAGTGGGGATCGAACCCACAACCAGTCGGTTTTACAGGCACACCTCGTGCCGCTGCGCCACGACCGGCGTCTAAACTAATGTAGTACTGGCTTTTTATAATTTTCATGCCGATTTAGCTTTGATTGATTAAAACTATTCTGTTGACGTTATATAGAATAGCAGGTGCGGTTTCGGATTCGTGTAATTATTTTTTTCCATGTAAAGTAAACAATTGCTTTAAGCATGATTGTGCAGCTGTATACATCGTTTTAAGTTTGTAGTAATGTACGTTCACATTTATTTTCTATTATGTAACAATTTTTTAAAACTGAATAAATAAATAATTATTTTAGTGCGGACGGACATCATTTCGCTTGGAAAAAAAATTAGGAAATAAATATTAGGAACCTTGGAAAAATAATAATATCCTATATACCTAATATTTAATTAAAATGTCGATGGTATGTAGATAATATTAAAGGCTTTTTTTACATTTTCCTATAAACATTATAAATATATTCATATCATCTTTAGAATAGTAACTGTCTACTAGATGAGGTATTAATGCAGAAATTAACTTTTTGTTTCTCATAGAGAAATATTTTTTGAGATTTATAAATGTCATATAATTTATAAAATATGCAATGTGAGTTTCTGAATCAGTGTTTTTATAAAGCGTTGGGTGGCCATTACGGAACTAAGTACTTCGTGCCAATTGGAACACGTAATGCCAAATTGCCCCTAATCGCCCGCATATCGGTCAGCAGTTAATTTTTTTTTGTTTCTCGCACTCATGCAGAGGGAACCTAGTACTAAGACACTCCGTTCTCCATTTCCCACCTAATTCTGAAGACATTGAGTGTTGAGTGGCGGAACTCAACGCCGCGCTTTGAACGAAGAAGATGGAAATATTAGCAAAATATTTTATTTCCTCGAGCGGGATTCGATACCACAACCTGTCGCGCTTACAATCACACTGTGCACCTGCGCCACGACTGGCCTTATATATTATTATTGAATTAACTACTATCGGAATTTATTTACTTTCTTAACATCTGAATAAAAAAAACATATTTGTAAATAGAACATTATCATGGGTACGTCTCGTAGGGTAAAAAATAAATATACTAATGTTTTCTTTGATCTCCGCCTTTATAGAAACATACAAAGCCCGCACACGTAAATTTCATTCCATCTTCATTTGTATTTTCTGGGTTCGGTGAGACAAAGCGCGGCGTCAGGTTTTTATTCGAATGTTGTTGACTTGGAATGGTCTTTACAGCGGCACCTTGAGAGGTATAAATAGCAGGGTAGGTAGAGGAAACGTTTTGTTAAGACACTCCGTTCCTCACTTTCCGCGGAATTCTGAAGACATTGCGTATTGAGTAGCGGAACTCAACGCCGCCGGTAAAAATGGAACTTTCCCCTTTACGTTTTAAAGCCCTTTCCAATACAGCTGCGAGTGACGATTAGTCTATAATATTATAAAGTAATATTATAAAGCTGGTGAGCTTGTTTGGTTGAACGCGCTTATCTCGGGAAGTACTGGATCCATTTAAAAAAAAATTGTGTTGGACATAGTCTATAGGTAATATTATATACATTGAAACGTTTACCAAATCGTTTCAATGTAATTAAATTAAAGTTAAACAAACATTTACTCGTATTTGATTTTGGTTTTATAATATAAATAAACTATGTTTTAATTATTAATTTCCTTGGAAAAACAAAACGCACAATTGATATATCTATGTCAGAAATACAATGTTAAAAATGGTTGGATACTTTTATATTCGTTTTAATTTCCTACCTCCCCGTAATGTATTTGTTAATTTCCGGTGCGTTGTTTTAAAGAAGAGCAAGGAATGAGTGTTTTTGTTTTATTATTAAGTATAAACAATATTATATACTTATTGCCTTGGATCTTTTTCAAGAAACAACTTAAGAGTTTCATTTTATTTTAGTCTTATAAATATCTTCATACACACGCTAGGGGCCGTTCAAGTATTACGTAAGCAGATTTTTTGCAATTATTGACCCCCCCCTCCCCTATGTCATCAAAAATAAGCAATCCTCTTATAAATATTTCATTGAAAACGTCAAAAATAAGCAAACCCAAGACCCCCCCGCCCCCCTACAGTGCTTACGTAATACTTGAACGGCCCCCTATCTTTGCTTCGTCTGCGTGGCTGTGACCACAGGTATCTATGGGTTACATAACTTAAATATTAAAATAAAATAATAATAAAGATATTATTTAGCTTTTAGCCTTCCCCGACAAATGGACTATGCAACACAAAAACTATTTTCCAGTACTTGAGATTAGCGCATTCAACCAAACAAGCATAGCATAAATTATCAGCACAGATAGCATAGACTATATTTTATAATATTTCTACTCAAGGGCTAATAATGCTTTTTTTTTTAAAAAACAATTGTAATTAAATAAGGAAAAAAAAAACGCAAGCGCAAATGCGGATACAATATTTTAAAAGGTAGGCTTAAATAGCAAGGGCGTTGTGGTGTAAGTGTTATGAGTGTAAGAGGATTAAATACGAGCATATCGTTTTAGTTTCATATTTCATATGTTCGTTCAGTAACTACACGATTCGAAGCATTAAAAGTTTATGTGAGAATATTTCATGTTAAAACTTTGAAAGTAGTTTAACTGGAGAATTCTTTTGATTTCACGTAAGCAGCTCGCCTGCCCATACGAATGCAAAGCATTTTTATTTAGAACCTAAACGACTGTGTAATGTTGAGAAGCATATATTTAATATTTGTGTATATTAATTTTGCCAGTTACATATTTGGCTCACATTTTTTAATTGTAACAGATTGGAAACATATTATATACGATTTTTAAATGGTTTAATAGACCCAGAGAATTATATAATATAATAATACAAATCGATATATTCAAATCAATATCAGAATTTATATTTTAAGATGTTATATTGATTTGTTTCATTAAAGAAGAAATAAAACCATCAAAGCACTTATTATGGCCATTACCGTAATTTATTATAGTCAAATTATAAATTAAAATAAAAAAAAAATAAAATAGCTTCACGCTGTATCCCACATACAGCAGGGTAGGCAGAGGGAATCTAGTGTTAAGGCACTCCGTTCCATACTTTTTGCCGAATTCTGGGGGAATTGCGTGCTGAGTGGCAGAACTCAACGCCGCGCTTTGTCTCGACACCAGAGCGAAGAAATGGAAATATAAATTTAAATAAATATTTCATCTCCTCGTGTGGGGATCGAACCCACAACCAGTCCGTTCTACAGTCACACTTTATGTCAATTGTAGTCTACGTTTAAATAAGAAATCATTGGACGGTAAAAGTTAGTTCCTTCACTAAGAGGTGTTTGAAGTTTGATTTATTAGATTAGAGACGGAACGAAGCAGCGAGACCGACAATTGTACATTTACCGGTCGTATTGTCGCATTCATTCGTCATCAATCATGAACTATATTTAGATCTGATAAATTCGTCCTGTGGAGATGCATCCAGAAAAGCTAAGCCAGAGAGATATTTTTGAGATTGATATTATATTGTAAAAAATATTGCTTTTTAGCATTACGCTCTTTTCCGTATATAGAAGGGTAGGCGGAGGGAATCTGGGAACCGGAAGTGTCTCAACACTAAGACACTTCCGTCTCCCAGTTTAGAGAGAATAAATCAAAATAGTTTGTAATTATGTTATGGGTTCCACTACCTCGAGTGAGAATCGAATCCACAACGAGTCGTGTTTACAGTCCCACGCCCCTGCACCACGATGGGGATCAGTATAATATAATTATTTATTTTAAATAAAATATGCATTGAAACCTTATTCCCTTTTTCTTTATTACAGCTAGTCAATTATTTACCAAATGTCTTTTAGAGATTGCTTCAAGCAATAAGACTTTGCATAGTTATTGTTATTGTTTTTTTTCATTTTATATGTTTGTTTGCGTACAATATCTCCATATCTATATTATATTAATAGGATTTTTTTCTTCTATATCTATATTATTTTATCTATTTTAATAGGTTTTTTTAAAATATTATTAGGAATTTGAATAATATTTATGCATGTAATCTTACGTATAAGAATAAATATAACTCGACATCGGGCGGAATGGGGTAAAAAGGCATATTTGACACTAGGTTCTCTCTGCCGACCTTACAGAATAGTAGGACCTACTACAGTATAAACAAAATATTAAAGTTTGTAAATATCGTTTTTTTATACAACATAATTTAGTTTCGTGAATGGAAGATATCAAAATGCAAAAAAACATTTCTAGTCAAGAAAATGGAATATTATTATAGCTGTTTTCTTAAAATTACAACACTTTTTCTAACTTTCCTAAACGGTTCCATCTACATGAATAATTTTAGACCTAAAGAAACTAAATTATTTTTATAACCAAAGTTTACAATAGCAAAAGTTTTGTATATTTATTTTTAAATAGTTATTTTCTTCGTTTAAAAGATATAAAAAAAAAAATATTCCTTAAACGTCATATTATCCAGTTAAAAATACTTTTCTGTTTTTCCGCAAAGCTTGAATTTCTATCTTCAAATAAGGATTTGATAAAATAACAGAACATTAAAACAATCTGATGTCTAAACGAGTACAGCGAGTAATGAATGGGGTGTAGTACGTGGGGTGCGGGCAATCGATACGCACCCCGGTCTAATGCACCCCAGCAATGCAAGATGAACTGGGTCGACGTGTATTTATTGAAAACTATTACATATTATATACATACAAAATAAAATAAATCAGCTTCACATTGCACTAGGTTCCCTCTGCCTACTCTGCTGTGTGCGTGCTCCGCACACAGCAGAGTAGGTAGTAGGGTAGTAGGCAGAGGGAACCTAGTGTTAAGACACTCCGTTCGCCATTTTTCGCCGAATTCTGGAGGCATTGCATGTTAAATACCGGTATTTAACACCGTGCTTGGCCTCGACACCAGAACGAAGGAAATGAAATATTTATTTAAATTAAAAATATATCTCATATTACATATATATCATATTGTATGTAGTTTCTAATTAAAGTTGTAAATAAATGTAAATTTCATTGGTGGAAATGTATAAATATGTATATAACCTTTGTATTAGTCAAACTAGTTTTGATACTTAATTATATAAATATATTATTATGTAAATGAAACAAACAACTGGTGTGGTATTTATAAAATAAATAAATCAGCTTCGTATACATAAAATATAAATCGAACCCACAACCAGTCGGATTTACAGTCACACACCTGTGCCCCTGTCGATGACCATGAGTAAGTGCAGGTGTACAACAAACTTGTATAGAGATATGCCTGTTATCGTACATAAGACTTTTTAAAATTTAATTTTTTTACCTACAGTATATAGCTTTCATAAGATAAGATTGAAATGTTAATTAATACGTTAATTTCGAAACGGCAAGGGAATAAAAATAATGAAGCAAATATTTAAATGCAATCAGCGTTTAAATTTTTTTCAACTAGTCTACTAGAATTTTTTGCATTAAGAGATATTATTCTTCTCAAATAATAACATATCGCACTTAATTATTAATGAAAAACTGAAAATATCAAAATATTATAAGTACAATGAATACTTAGGAACTTTAGGGTGTGTAAGATTTTTTTTTCACAAGCACAGCAATATATTAAATGTTGTTTCTTTTCATAACATGTAATAACTTAGGGAAGCTTATAGATTTTTTAAAATTATATACTTATTGTAAGTTGGAACCTTTTGTAAAGCCGATGTGTTTAAATTTCATCTGTGGGTACCGCACTGATTTGTCGGTTATAGTTCAAAAATGACATCATCGTATCTTTTTAGTTAATTAATATAACTGATTGTTTTTTAGTTTATTATATTTATATGTTCTATCAAGTGTAGATACAACATCATAAAATTTATTTTCTTCTAATTTCAGACGGCAATTTGTTTAGGACGTTTGATGTTAATGGTGCTAAAGTAACATTATCTTCAGGTATATTTTTCTTTTCCCTTGTCTCGAAAGACCCAGCGCTCTTAAGTTTCTTTTCCTTTTTTTACATTAACATTTGTTAATTAAAACATTTATCAATAGGTTGTATTTTACGGAAAAAATACCGAAATTAGTTCCGAGTTCCTACTGTCAATGTTACCTGAAAGAATCAAACTTACCCAAATTTACTGTATATACATTTATATCCGTATTACACATATCTGAATACGACGTAAAATTTCGCTTAGATTATACTATGGTGATTTGTATAAAGTTAAAATCAAGGAGTAAATTTAAAAGGATATTCAAAATGATTCCCTTAGTCCTTTAAAATACTTCTTAAAGCTTTGAATACAAAATAAGCTGGTATTGCATTTGAGATGTTTAAACCAGAATCTTGTCACAGACGGCCCGATTTTTCTAAAAATGTTTATATTTTGTAAAGGCATTCCTCTTTACATCGCTTTCTTTGCGTTATGGATGAAAGGAGCATTTAGAGCAATGTGTACTACTAGATTTAGAATTTATTATATCCCTATGCTAAAACATTTTCTAATATTCTCGTAAATATATTCTTATATGAATATAGTAGGTAACCGGGGAGGTCCTATATTTTTGCTCTGTAAAATTTATTTTGCTTTGTGATCTGTTCGTATTTTGTTAAGTACTACGATCAGTCCCATACGATCATTTCAATATCAATAAATTGACTGCCTTTCACAATATATGCACTCGTGAAAATATTTAGTGCGTCAATTTAAGCTCGATTAGTTTGTGTGAAAAATAATATTTAGAATTCACATTTTATACTGGTCACAATTCTCCTCACGTGGACTTCGTTTCCAAAGAAAAATAAAAAACCGGTCAAATGCGAGTCGGAGAAAGGGTTTCGTATCAATTGCAGGATTGTGTGTTAAAAGGAAGTATAATTTATGTAAGTTGACAAACTTAAGCTTGCGGATGTTTGCACACATTTTGTATGAAATTAACTACAATTATAAGTTTGTAATGATTTTTTTTCTTATTATATCTATCTATAAACTTTCACTTTTTGCATTTTATTTGTACTCACTTTTTACAAGTTCTCACTTTTTGTCAAATTTCATGTGTAGGTCCACACGAACCATTCTATAGGTTTTGATCAGGCGGTGAATTTCATACAAAATGTAGCAAGAACGATGCATAAATTCTTGTACCTATTGACTGCGTTGACTTAGAACTTTGGCATTTTTTGTGCTTTCAGGGACCATAGACTTGAATATTTGGTGTTAATTTAACCTTGATATCTCCACGCGATTTCTGTGCCTTGACAGACAAACAGACAGGGTTCCGCTTGTTTTCCCTTTGTGGTACGGAACCATAATTATAACGATTGAATCCTTTAATCAAAAATCAATAAAAGTCACATTAATATAAAAAGATTGTTTATTATGTTGATAGATGTCTCAATATCTTCCATTAAATGTTTTATTAAAACCATATTAGATTATTTGCGGTTTGAAAATATTATTAAGTGAAGTAGATAATGTCCATTCTGTCAATATTAATCTTAAATTTATAATAAAACTTGTCTTGGCACATGTTACTATGCCTGTAAACTCAAAGGTTGTGGATACGATTCCTACTCGAGAGAATTAATTATTATTTATTAATATTTTCATTTCTCCGCTCTGGTAACAAGGCAAAGCCAATTTTCTAAATTAGGCGGAAAGTAGAGAAGGGAGTGACTTAACACTAGGCTCTCTTTGCCTACCCTGATATATGCGTGAAGTTAAAAATAACAATTATAACGCAAAATATTAATGAATTATTAAATTTTAAAGTACACTGCTATATTCAAAACTATCTGCTATATGGTAGCTCCATATAAAATATGTTAAATTTGAAAAACGTATAAACTCATTTGCATTTCATCAATCAATATTTTCATTATGTAAATATACCTTCAGTCGTAGGTCCTCGCAGTGCACAATATTGCGAAGCGTTCGCCCTTGTTTGCTCTCTGTAGTGGGCTAACTTCTCTATACAGTTACAGGCGACAAAGGCCACGCTTTGAAACTCAAACGCTACGGTTGCAAGGTACCATACATTTGATTATGTGATAATTTGGCTAATTTGATATCATAACATATTTTCAAGATATTATAATTAATTAAATAATATACAGTTAATTTCAAATAAGAAAGAAAATTTTATTTTGAGGCCGGTCGTGGCGCTAGCTAATAATTACGTAAGCAGAAGTAATTTACTTTTTCATATATATTATGGCTATATTTGGTAGACGTATGTATGGTAGACGATATAACTATTCGTTTTATAATATAATATATAAATTTATTATATCTATTTGGAGGGAATGGCACATTTTCAAATTTTATAAAAATCTGTGTCGATTTAAGGATTTTTCCATACAAACTTTCAACCCCTTACACCCTTAGGGGGTGAATTAAAATAAACCACGAAACACGTGTTCAATGAAATATTTTTAAGAGTCTGAATTTAAAATTTTATAAAAATCGGTGCTGATTTAATTTTTTTTTGAATACAAACTTTCAACCTCTATTTCATCATCAATATGTCAATGTTTACGTAAGCATTGGGGGAGGGGGTAAGAGGATTGCTTATTTTTGATGACATAGGGGAGGGGGGGGGGGGGTCAATAATTGCAAAAAAACTGCTTACGTAATACTTGAACGGCCCCTTTGTAGTTGTTCATCGATATTGATAAGAATAAAAACTAAACGTAGTAAACGAGTAACCAAACGTTACTCAGGTCTAACTGTGTAAAACAATTAGACCTGACTTGATGGAACGTATAATTTACTTGTTCAGAGAGTTTTGTTTCATTACATGTGGCGTGGATTCGAATTCTGTAATCATTTTGTAACTACCCTCAAATTTTTTACAGAATATTTACCGTTTCATATGTAACGTTTGAATAACATAAGATATTATAAACGTAACCAATATATATTTCTTTCACTTTCCCACTGTATCCCGCATGTCCGCTACCTGCAGTGGGCAAAGGGCGCTAGTGTAAAGACACTTCGCTCCCCTATTTTCTGTCGAATTGGACACCAGAGCGTTGAAAATATTGAATATTTCAATTCCTCGAGTGGAAATGGAACTCACAAACAGTCGCGTTTACAGCCATACGCTTGTGCCCTTTCGCCGCAACTGGCCTCACTGTACTAATAAAAATAACAGAAGTTATTTAAATTTTTTTTTTTAAATATAGAGAAATATTTAGTATATGTACATTTGTATTTTAGCAAAAAAGCTAAATTGCATTTTTAGCAACATATAGGTATAGATTTATTTTGCTAAGCATTGGGAGATGGAGAGTTTTTCTCTTTATATTCCACTGGAATAGAGTTATCGAGCAATGTGAATGTGTTTAGATGTTATAAATTCAAAGCACCTCGAGGCAGGCGACCCGCGTCGACGAACGAAAATTTCCTAAACAAGCAAGACTACCTGTAGGTGAAATATTTTGTGAAGCAAACAAACTCAATCATGAATATGCGATAGATATATAGGTGTGCTGTGGATAATTTTTAACGAAAATTATGTTTTCATGAAACAGTTAATTTTGATTTTGTAAACGACAAATAATTATAAAATTTGAGGCCAATCGTGGCGCAGAGGCACAAAGTGTGCCTGTAAATCGACTGGTTTTGGGGTCGAGAAAAAAGCGCGGCGTTATGTTCCGCTACTCAACACGCAACGCCTCCAGAAATTGGCGGAAAGTGGGGAACGGAGTGTCTTAACACTAGGTTCCCTGTACCTACCCTGCTGTGTGCGGGATACAGCGTGAAGCTGTCATAAATTATACCTACATATATGTAATTATATACAACATATCCTTTATATATCTTATTCTAGAGTACTATTCCATACAAAGCAAACAAGTTACTATGAAGTTGAACACAACAATGCACTCAAAGCATCAAACCGGTTGTGGAATACTGGTATATGTTCAAGTGTACACTTTAGTTGTACTAGAAGTAAAACGTTACATAAAGGGAACTGTCCACGCCTTTATCTCATACCTGTCTGGACAAGGCTCGTTCAGGACTGATAAGCCCATTGAATACCGACTTGCTGTGGTGTCACGTGTCTGATAAACTGCATTAGAGATAGTTTGCCGACTGCTTTACGTGATTCGTTACAGAGTCTAATAGTGAAAAGGTTAATCATTCAAAAAAAAACTTAAAATTGTCATCTTTTAAAAAATAAAGATATTGTTGTTCTACTTAAATTTTTCATAAATATATTTATAAAATATTTATATTTATTATATTTAAGATCAGATTTAAATATAAGAACTGTGTACATATGTATGTATGAATTTACTGTAAGTACTCGTTACTTACAGTATATTAATAATTTTTAGTGTAATTCAAAAATCTATGCCTTCTTATCAAACCAGCAATGCAATCAATAGATGAAATGATAATTCAATCATAAAATCTTAAGTTTTCGATATTGTTATCTCTTAGTATGTTGTTCGCTTCACGGAATGAAGTCATAAACCATGCGTGTCCGTAAAATATCTCAATTACAACAAGATCTTGTCAATATTATTTATAAAGTGGCTAAAATTGTTAATTTAAAGAACATAAGTTACTTAATACAATTTGGAACAGATGAAATTGACGGTTTTCTTAGTGGCTTACATAAGGTGAATATTAAAGGCGAAAGGGACGGCGTTTCAGTCAAAATAGGAGTTATAGTAAAATGGCATTCTAATCCCGTGGACCGTATGTGCTTTAGAGCGGCTTACCAAAGGGAATATGTGTTTTACCAATACATCGTACCCAAGATGTTACAGATTCAGAGAAACTATAAAGTGATTGAAGGACTCCGGCTTAAATTTCCGAATTGTATACTGGCGAGCATGGAGCATGATAAAGAAACTATTGTTGTCAACACGTTGCTAGAATACAGATTATTAAATAGATTTCAAGAGATTGATTTTGTTCAATCGTCTTTAGTTATTAAGAACTTAGCAAAATTACATGGTCTATCATTTGCTTTAGAAAATATATACCCAGAAGAATTTAAAATTATACAAAATCTTTGTGGGAGAGATGTACAATACTCAGATATACAAAACATACCTAAATCTTTATATCATTATTTCAAACAGTCTGTAAATGTAGTTGTAAATGCAGATATTAAGAGGAAACTAGAAGCTATATTACCTTATATATCGACGCTATTAAGTAAATGTTCTGCACCAGTTCCAAATTACAGTACCATTTGTCATGGTGATTCGTGGAGTTATAATATTCTTTTTAAGTATAAGGTGAGAAATGTGGTTTGGTATTTATGATAATTAAGAATAAATATTATTGCATATATTAGTATTATAAATTATAATCGGTAAATAAAAAAATATAAATGAAAACCTAAAAAAAGTTAACTTGAAAAATAAAAACAAATAATTCAATATTAACAACTCAATAAAAGTGAACAAATGTTATTGAAAATTAATATTTAAATATCTTTATCGTTTAAATATTTATATAAAACATCAATAGATCGCTTCTAGAGTAAACCTTGAATTTATTTTTTCCAGGGGAAAATACCATTTGACGTGTTGTTTGTGGATTTTCAATTAGTACGATACGCATCGCCGGTAACTGATCTCTCATACTACTTCTACATGTCTACTGATCAAGAATTCCTCACTAAAAACTATCAGAAACTTATAAACATTTATTATGGAACCTTGTCTGGAGTGTTAAGGCAGTGTAATTTAGATGTAAACCAGATATATCCTAGAATCATTTTCGAGAAACACTTGAAGGAGTATTCTATATTAGGATTATTAGAAGCGTTGATATCAATGAAAATAATTACCGCAAAATCTGATGAAGCTCTTAAAATGACTGAAGTAAAATATCAACCGTCGGAAGATACTTTCCCATATCAAACACAAAACCATGCTCTATTTGTGGAAAGGGTTAATGGTGCTGTAAATTATTTTTTTGATAGAGAATATTCCTTGGATTCCTTATTAAATATTTAAATTAAACAGTTTTTTTTTTATTTCTTATAAATATGCATTTCTAGCGACCCACCTGCGGCTTCCCTCGCTTAAAATTATTGTTGCCAATTTCTATAAAATCTTTTCATAAATTGTAACCTGTACTATTTTTTGAGCTATTTTGTACATTCACACAACTGAAAATAATATTCAAAAACATTACAAGCTTTTATTTAACTTACCGTGCTAGCGTGTGTGTTAGTGAGCGTGAAATATCGCAAGCTCAATTTGGCCCACTTCTCAGTGTTTGATTGAGCTGAAATTTGGATTACGACTACAGTTCTGATGACATCAAAATAATATATAATCAAATAAATAAATAAATCAGCTTCTCGCTGTATACCGCACACAGCAGGTATACAGAGGGAACCTAGTGCATGTTGAGAGGCAGGACTCGACGCCGCGCTTTGCCTCGACACCAGAGCGAGAAATGGAAATATTTACATTTATATTTCCATTCTTTCCTTTCCATGTAAATATTTCATCTCCTCGAGTGGGGATCGAACCCACAGCCAGTCGGGTTTACAGTCACACTTTGTGCCCCTGCGCCACGACTGGCCTTAAATAATCAATATTGTTGTTAATCCAAAATGGCTACCATAACAAAACGGCAGAATACAATTTTTTTGCACAACCCACCTAATATGGGTATGAAATGAAAATACTTAATTTGTAATATACAATAAATACGTCACATAAATTTATCTAGAAAGCTTGTTTTTGAAAACTTTTTAAATCAATATTTTTTTATTTATTACTTAATTTTATTAATCCGTCAATGTTCATATAATTGACATGATTTTTTGTGTAGAAATTTTGCATTCAAATTTAAAATGAAGATATAATTGTATTGAAAATGTTTACTTTTAGATCAAATGCAGTATGTACTGTGATCAATATCATAAAATACAAATATAGGATTTTCCGTAGATTACATGATAGTTTTAATCACATTCATTAATTCAATATGAAAAGCGGAATTATATTAACTTTATAATTAAAATGTAGCCTTTTAAGTTCCCTTATATAAAATAACTGAACATCATTATTTCACTTTAATTATTAAAATAAGCCTTTGACTTCACGTTGTTTTAAGCTCAGTGACGTATGTATATTATTGCGTACTACGCCATGTGAATTTTAATATTTTAATACACACAAAGAGTCAATTTCAGCGTTTTTACACCAAATTCGATACAATCGATTAAATAATAATAATTGTTTTATTAAAGCCATATAAAAATAACAGTTAAAATACATATAAAGTTTAAATTTAGCTCTAAATTATATTAAGGTATTGGGTAGCGAAATCTTCAAAAAAAAACTTTTCGTTGTAGCCTACCGTCAGTGATAATAGGTTAAATAATCTAATCCTACTAACGGTAGGTACTTGACAGTTTGCTAGAGCAGCCTGTACGTAGTCATATTATTCATACTTTTTTTCTTTTTTAGTTTCACACTGTAGCCCGTATATAGTAGAGTAGGCCGAGGGAACCTACTGTTAAGACTCTCCGTTCCCCACTTTCCCCCGAGTTCTGCATTGCGTGTAGAGTGTTGGAACTCAACGCCAGGCTTTGTCTCGCGCGACCAGAGCGAAAAAAAAGAAAATATAAATAAATATTTAATTTCCTTGAGTGTTGATCGAGTCCACAACCAGTCGATTTTACTTGCCCCTACGTCACGACTGGCCTCTTTATAATTATTATTTCGGTTTCTGTTTCATTTGATTGCCTTGGGTAGTTTATGTTTCATAAGTCGACGGTACTATTTTAATGCAAGGGGTTCATTGCGCTTTGTTGGCTGGTTGGCATGTTCATGTGGCCATAAATAGTGAGTTTTCCCGAACCCGTGTCAATATCGACATGTGGGTTCGCTCGCGGCCCCAATGTGTCCCAGGTAAATAAAAGCTAGCTGCGAATATAAGTGTGTAATACAATCATCCTATAGAGAAAAACCCAAAATAATTGAAAAGTGATGGATTTCATTGTATAGCCCTCTTTTATTTATCTTATTTGTTTTCTGGGTACACAGTTGTTGATGTTTTCCGTAACTTTTCTTTGTTAGCAGCTGATTTTTGAGCCTTTTAAACCTCGAGCTTTCTTACTAATTAGAAATGTTCTTTGGAGCTTTCAATTCCATTTTTTGAGCATTACCTACTTATTTTCTTGTCGTCTTTTCCGCCTTAGTGGAATGTCGTTACTGTTGTCTTTTTATTTGTAGAAATATTTTTGTAAACAGTTGATTTGTTGTTTATTTCATTAGGGTTTAACGAAAAGTTCAAACAACAATAAAACAATCTTACGTAGTTGTTTAACATGATCTGTCACCTTTATGTTTGTGTATGTCATTTTGTCATTATAGACTGAGATCCCTATTTCAACATCCCTTATAAGCATCCAGATCAATGAAATAGGCCAATCGTCTTCCTAGACGCGATAAAGTTTCCATAATTATATTGCAAGTGTCTGGAACAATGCTCATATGAAGCATCCCGTCCTGAGAGTAACGAGTCGAAGTGAAAGAAATAGTACCGTAAATAATAAGTCTAAAATTTAGGCTTGCTCTTATAACATAGTTTGCCTCAATTTTAATAATATAAAATAATAATCTTTAGGATGTCTGGCGTAAAGCCCATGTAAAGAGTCTGGTAATAATAAATGTAGAATTATTACATTATTCTTAAAAACATATTTAAATACGAGCGTTTTTACTATAACGTAGGTGAGTGAGGACCCTTAATTGGGGCTACCTCTGAAAAAGTCCCACTTTCAAGGTAGTAAATATATACATACCGTCTTAACTACAAATTAGACTTTCCTCCTCGAAAAGATCTTCAAAATTTCAGCTTGGCAAAATGACGTAGGTCTGGGGCCCGGGGCTATTTGTTTTTTGTTTTATCTGAAAATGTCCTTCTATTTAAATGTCTATCAAATTACTGAGACTTTATTAAATGAGTCAGATTGTGGAAATATCTAATTATAATAAAAAAATAGCATACGAACACTGCCAACTGTTTTAAAATGTTAATATTAAATTTAGTGTTATATGAAATACTTTACAAAAAAATATTTTTCTTCAAGTATTTTTTATTATGTATACACAGACATTAATAGATTTATAAGGAATTAAAAAATTTAGCTCCTAACAAATGCAATTAAAAAAATCCATTTCTTCGCTCTGATGTCTAGGCAAAGCGCGACGTTGAGTTCTGCCACTCAACACGCAATGCCTCAAGAACTCGGCAGAAAGTGGGGAACGGAGTGTCTTAACACTAGGTTCCCTTTGCCCACCCTGCTGTGTGCGGGATACAGCGTGAATCTGAAAAAAAAGATTACATCATCAGACATCCACATATATTGATGAACACTATACATTAAACCGAATTAACTAGTATATTGTTAATATGTTGTTAGTATTAGTTCCCATGGCTACTTCCACATCTTACAAGGCGTGAAATTCAATGAGTGGCAAATCCTCTTTGTACAAAGTGATAGGCTGTTTGACTTCTAACGCTAAGTCCTCACTTCGTTTAAGTCGAGTGCTAATACCCTGTTGTATAATTAACTTTTAAGGTTTTAGGTGGTCTGTTTACATAAATGTTACAATAATACAGATTAAAATAATTAAAACATACAGACGGCAGTGCAACTCTTTGAAAACATTATAATATGTAAATTAAATTTACATGAACAATGTTTTTACACGTTATATTTTAAGAGAACAGCGTATTTGATGTATTCCAATAAACATATCTTAACTTGGGATTCTTAATAGTATGATATACTAGTAATATTGTAAATGTGAAAGTTTGTGAGGATGGATGTTTGTTTCACTGTTACGCAAAAACTACGATGAAATTTTAGTGTAATATTGCTTATATGTTTACCAGAATAACGAACACATATGCTACAAATTATGTAAATATTTCATAATTTGACAATTATATATAATAATCAGGCCAAACCGGGTTGTGTAATTAGTATTATATACACAAAATATTAATAACAATAAATCAAACCGCAAAACTTTCCTGATATCTTTGGACTTTGTGTAGAAAAATCCTGATCCTGGTCAAAGACCACCCTCAGTTGAGGTATGAATTAATGTTTAGAAAGACTAATGTTAACGAAGATCAATGAAATAAAAAAAAATATTGAATTTATTTAATGAATATCTATGTAATTTGCTAAGTAATAAGGAACAATATGTCAACCCCTTCACGGAAAGAATTACACAGTTACCTATTACTGGCACGTACCGAGTACCGACTCGTAGAGGGTTAAGCGCTGTGTTTAAAGTTAACCCTTTTAGTTGGAGAACAAAAGGATCGTAAACGCTGAGTGTCGTGTTGTGCTTCTAACACTAACGGGCTTCATATTTTTGTTTCGTTTAATCGTTTTAAAAATATTTCTGACAATTTTTTTTAAGTTTTATTTCTTTTTTGTTTAGCAAGTAAAAAAATAAATATTCCCTTTAACTTTCAATGTATATTATATTTTTTATAAGGTAAAAGTATAATAAAATAAAGTAGTAAGTAATAAACTAGTAATAAACTTTGAAAAAATGAAAAAAGTACGGACATGATGAAACGATTTTGTTTTACTTTTATTAAATCTCTAGCATGTTTCGTCAAAAAAAAAAAAAAATTAGAAGCTATGGCACTTCAGGATGCCGACGGGTTATGTACTTCGTCTATGTAAATGATGTTGTGTTTTTTTTTGTTGTCTGAAGAGTCATAGGAAGGATTCTGTTGCATTTCATAGATACTCAGTAATTTTGCTGCGCAGAGTTCACTGTGTCTGTTCAGTCCTTAGTTCTCCTAGTGCATTCATCTTAATGAATAAACTATTCATAGTTTTCTATGCGTTTTAAGGTCATATTTTATGCTTTTATGATTTTTTTTTCAAAACAGGAATGCCGCAGATGTAACCTGACCGATTAAACTGCCATGTAAGAAAAATGTTTCCCTTTTTGCCGGTTTGTAGTATAATATTTTATAATATTAAGTTATAATGCTCTTTTAAAAAAATATATAAAAAATATTTGTCCCGAACGTGATTGAAAGAAAATGTATACTAAAAATAAACAGTAGGGATTGAGCGGGGAAACGGCAAAGGGATGTAAATGTAATAAGTGACCCTCGCAAAGTGTATACAAAAATGACACATGTCGGTTTACAATTTACATTATATTTGTGTGTGTGTGTCAGTTAGAATTTATGCATAACGGTTATTATTCACATAAACACGAATTTTATAAAGCTAAAAACTCAATTATTAAAATATTTTAAAATATAAAGCTTCAAATTTGTACATTTATTTTTATCATCAGAATTATATATCGTGAAAACCATTATTAAAATTAAATAGAAATGGAACACGATA
The DNA here is from genome assembly GCA_013421005.1 of Heliconius erato x Heliconius himera. Classification (NCBI taxonomy): domain Eukaryota; kingdom Metazoa; phylum Arthropoda; class Insecta; order Lepidoptera; family Nymphalidae; genus Heliconius; species Heliconius erato x Heliconius himera. The sequence goes on along the minus strand of JAATLQ010037275.1, from coordinate 11,281 downwards.
CGAGTGTAACAAAAATATAACTAAAATTTCGTATTCCCATCAAAAAGGTTTAGTTGAGTCAACTTTAATAAAATTTTCTGTATGCAAAATAAAGAATTTAGAACATTTGTTCATAAAATGTTTGACACTACTTAAAGGGTGGTTCCCTGCTCGGAGGGTAGTCTCCCGCGTCAGTGTCGGGGTTAAATCTAATTTTTCCCCCGCTAATGCTCGCCCGCCTGCCCTCGCTCAAGGTTGAGTGAGCGCGAAAATTGTAACTTCACAGGCGAGGATTCTGAAATTGGAGCTTTTAATGTGTGAATGCGATGGAATGCGGACGCTGTGGTTTACACTTTACTGCACATTTCTTATCGTATTTTGATCGAATTTAAATATATGAATTAAAATAAATTATACTAAATGACCTATTTTCATTTTATATAAGTGTATTGAATATTATATAATATCATATTATATTAAAACGTGGCATACGTTACTCCATTGTGTCGAAGCTTATTATACCGAACGAAATTTAATTATAAAATTACAATGTGGTTGTTAACTTCGGAATCGATTGCCTGATGTACGTATGTAATATTAACGTGATAAAGTTAATTAATACGAAAAGTTGATAAATTCGTGCTTACAGTGGATATTTATATCAAAAACTGAAGAGCAAAAAAATAATTATTAAAATAAATTATTTCCTCTTAAAATCTGGACATAATAAAAGTTACTTATCGTAACATAGCACCTTTAGTGGCATATCTTTCTACCGTATATTAAGAAACGTCGTATGTAGTAGAATTAAGAAAAGGGTTATCTCAAGTTTGAATTTAAATATTCCCAAGATAGTTATTCGAACCCATAGCTATGGGTAATGTAATGTTATTCTTTCACCTACGGCATGGCGTCTACAGAGTTTAAAAATACAGTCTCTAATTGTGTTTTCTCTATACGAAGTGATATTGGCGATATATGTATTTGATGACGATTTATGTATTTGAATTTGAAATGCTACTAAAACACTAACCTGAACTTACATTAAGAATAAAGAAAAAAATGTCTATATAATATACATACATACATAAATATATTATTGAATTAAATTACAGAATTTTATATAAAAATAAAGCATTTCCTCAAAACCTTACAAAAACAAAGTAATATGGGATATAATTTACAGTTAAATTTAAAAAGAAATCGTGGTTTTCGTTCCATATAGAATACGTGCGGAACTGGTACGGACATCTGTATTGAATCATTGATTCCTGCGGCTTTTCGCCCGCGGCCGACGTTTGATAAATCATTGAAATGCCGTACGTTTGTTGCATTCACTATGTTTTTGATCTCTTGCTACATTTGACATGTGGGATGAACGTTTGCTTTGGCATGAATTGGTAATAGTGAGAGCCAGTAGGGCTTCTATTTTTTTGTTTTTTTTTTTAGATACACGCTGTTTCTCGCATTTAGTAGGGTAGGTAGAAGAAGCTTAGTGTAAACACTCTCGACTTTCTGTCGAGTTCTGGAGATATTGCGTATAGATAGGTGGAACTGAACGCCGCACGTTGCCCAGATCGAAGAAATGAAAATATTAAATATTTCATTTACTCGAGCGGTGATCAAATCCACAACCTGTCACGTTTAAAGTTACACGAACGGCCACGAAATCAACAATTTAAAATTATTATTTATTAGTACAATTATAAAAGACATAGTGATTTATTTGTCTACGAAATATGCTACAACAATATAACTTGATTTTCATAAGTATATTTTTCTTTAATATAATTAAGAGAGAGAGAGAGAGAAAGAGAGAGAGTGTGAGCAATAAAATTATTGAGATCTTCATCTATCTACCTACTGTAATATACAAGAAGCATTATATGGAATTAAAAATAAATATTATCATCTTATTCACAATATTGTAGTATAAAATAATAAAAAGAAAGCTAATAGAATGAAGATAGAACATTAAAGATAAAATACACTTTTGCATTCAGTATACACGGGCCGGCTCTCTGCGGCGTCTACCACGCCTTCATTATTTCGCATCACGTCCGGGATCACGACGAGTAGCGGTTATTGATTGAGGACGAAGCCTGTTGTTTCTGTAATTAAGTAGTCAATTACGATTTTTGTTTTCGATCGAATTATTGATGTTTGTGGTTTGAACCATAATTTTGGCAATTTCATAATTTCTATATCTTTTCTTTAAGTTGTTAAAAATTTTATAAATTAAGAATATGAAATAGAAAATAGTTATATAATGTTATATTGTCTATTTCATATAAGCATTGAGGCCAGTCGTGGCACAGGGGTACAAGCGTGCGACTGTAAACGCATCACGTTGTGGATACGATTCCCACTCAAGGAAATGCAATATTTAAGATTTTCATTTTTCGCTTCGATAACAAGATAAAAGCGCGGCGTTGAGCTCCGCCACTGAGCACGCAATGCCTCCAGAATTCGGTGGAAAATGAGGAACGGAGTGTTTTATCTCTAGAATCTAAAAACAAGTAAAATTTGTATCACCACTACTGTAAAATCCACCCAAAACGTGGTGAGATAATATTGTGTATATCAAATTGTAATAAAAAAATACTCTGAATTTGTAAAATTATTCCCTAGAGCTCTTAACCACTGGCCTCTAATGAAATTTTGGTAAATAAGCTTTGTAAAACTGTTCTATTTACATTCATTTCGTATTTGTCGACTGTGTTTTTTGTTGGGACTTTGTGAGTTAATTTAGTTTATTATTTGCCATAAGCACAAATTTTTAGATTAATATAAAATGTTACTAAATATGAACAATTTTGCGTTAGTTCGTCAAACAATTTTTGATTCAAATATTTTTCGTTATTTCATTTAATTTATCAAAGTCTACTCATAATTCAATTATGGCGGAGTGGTTCCTAGATATTTAACGTCCATACTTTTCCTTTTGTTTTATAAAAAGAAACTATTAATATATACATTTAAATATAACTATATACATATATACCTACATATATATTTAACTAAGTAATAATTAATTATCAAATCTTAATTTTATTCTCTTTTCAACGAAATGCTAAATATAAATAATACATTTCAAAACTTACCACGCTATAGGTCAAAGTTGGCAAACTTAAAACTTCCAATAAGCCCATTTATTTAATAGCTTTATTTGTGAATGTTCCATTATCAAACGCAATTTCAAATTAATTTTCAATCCGTACCATTTTCCCTCTAGTTATAATTTAATGTGCGGACAAAAGAGAAATCCATAAAGTGTAATGGGAGAAATTCCACGGGCGTCGAACCATCCAGATTTATTTCAGACATGGCCATATTTAACGATCGTGGATCTTGAGGCTTATTGCTTTTAGCCTAACACTGATTGCTTGTATTGGTATTGTGGTTGAATTCTCTATTAACCGACAATTTATAGATTGGATTATTAAATCAAATTTAAGTAAATATTTCATCGATTCGAGTGGGGATCGAACCCACAACCAGTCGGTTTTACGGTCATACTTTGTGCCGCTGTGCCACGACTGGCCTCAAATTAATAAATGAATATTTAAACTATGATTATTATGTACTATTGATTGGTAGTTGTCGAGTCGTAGAGTCGTCTCGACTATGTTTAGATAAAAAATGTTAGATACATATTATGTTTGTCAGATTGATATATAAGAGGTTAGTCGTGGTGCAAAGACACAAGCACATGACTGTAATCGCGACAGGTTATGGGTTCGATTCCAACTGGAGGAAATGAAATATTTAATATTTTCAGTCTCATTCTGGTGTCGAGGCAAAGCGCGGCGTTGAGATCTGCCACTTAACACGCAATTTCGGTAAAGGTTGTCATTGATGTGAGATCGACCATGACTGATAGCTTTACTTGCCTTTTAAAACGTAGAGCGTAATATTCGATTGAAGTGAAAATTGCTTAATCAAATGGATCTATGTAAATACATTCATACTCGTAATATATAATCTCTGATATAAATTATATCCATAAATACATTCTAAATGAACAGCAATTTAGGTCACTGAATTTTAAAATACCTACTATTAAATATATTAGATATATATAAAAATTTTATATGGAAACATTAAAGTTAATATTTTTATTACACTTGCCTACGTTTGGGTACATGTCGAAACTAACGTTTGATGGTCTCGTAAAATACCCGGCCTTAGGCTGCCACGCCCGCGCTTCTTCGTACATTCATAATAGGGGTTGCAATACCCCGTAATCTAAAGACAATAGACACGCCCTGGGGTGTGAGAAACAGCTTTAAATGCAAATGGACTCACTGAAAGGCTTCTATTTATTATAATAAATCCCTTAAACCTTTAATGTAAATCAATATTATTATCCAGATTACAATAGTAATATTTAACAAAGGATTAAAAGGTATTCTTTTTTCGATTTCTACTGTAATAGGAATCGTCACAGTACTTTTCCACTGAGTTCCCATGAGTCGTTTGCTACTCTCTGTTATTTCCATTTCGCAACGCAAGCAAAACCGCCGGTAAAAGATAGTTATATTCAGATCTATTTACATACTATAGTTCAACTTCACGCTGTATCCCGCACACAGCAGGTTAGGCAGAGGGAACCTAGTGTAAGACTCCATTCCCCACTTTCTGCCGAATTCTGGAGGCATTGCGTGTTAAGTGGCAGGACTCTACGCCGCGCTTTGCCTCGACACCAGAGCGAAGAAATGGAAATATAAATTTAAGTAAATATTTCATTTCCTCGAGTGAGGATCAAATCCACAACCAGTCAGTTTTACAGTCACACTTTGTGCCCCTGCGCCACGACTAGCCTCAACCTAGTCTTACTACAGTCAGCTATAAAGTAAGTAAGTTGATCAAAGCTTGTAATAAACGTATTACGATAATTGAATACGTGACTAAACCATAGAAAATTATAATTAATTTTCATTTTATAAAGAGGCTCACGAGCTAAGGTGCCTCGTTTAACTTCTACTTTATGTCCATTCTTCCATTACATAATATGTACTTATAAGACATTTATTTTAATAAATCTATAGTAATCTTTTGCAATAGTATTATTTTTATGTAGAAAAAGATATTTAAGCCAGTCAGCTATTTTGAAGCGAAGTAATAAATTAGAATTAAAATTGAACTAACACTTTCCTATTCTCCAGTCTTTTTATTGCCAAGTATATTAAAATTGTTTTTAAACTTCCAAGAATATCTCATATTAGGATTTTTTGCTATACAAGAGTGATAATCGATTTATAGACTATTAAAACAAGCTCAAGAGCCTCTTATGTATTTAAGTATATACATACATACATACGTCGCTAACATATCTAACATTTATAAATCATACAACATCGTTAACGATCAAGTCAAGGAGTGTTTGTTCTTCGTTGATTTGACGTGAAATATTGTAGGGTAAAAATTTACTGCCACACATAAAAGTTATATTTGCCTGCAAAATTTTATATATATAATTGCCTGAAATAATAATGACAAAAATCTAATCAAAACAACTTCAAACTGTATCCCGCAAGCAGCAGGGTAGGCAGAGAGAGCCTAGTGTTAAGACACTCCGTTCCCCACTGTCCAACAAATTCTAAAGACGATGCGTGCTAAGTTGCGGAACTCAACGCCGCGCTTTGCCTCTACACCAGAGCGACGAAAATGGAAATATAAATTTAAATTAATATTTCATTTCCTCCAGCGGTGGCGCGGTGTTTATGGATTTCGATCCCTCAAAGTCTGGTTAAACTAAAATGTTATATATTGTATATCAAAAATTGGAAAATATATGACTTGAATTTCACGACTTTTTATTTAATCTTGTTTAAGTGTATTTGGGGCAATGCTATTGGTTATTCTATCTTTACCTACTGCTAAAGATACTCGTGTTTAAATTATCTTTTTTAATTAAAAAATCACGGTAGGTACTCTCGCGTATTTCCCGCGTTAATGCCACAACCTTTGTCTTCCAAAGAAAGTCACAAAAATCGATTGAGTAGTTCCTGAAATTAGCCTGGACCTAGAGAAAGAAAAACAGACGGACAAAAAAAATGAAATCTTTTTTTATGTATTGCTATAGTTTAAGTAACTATATTCAGATAAAAACACAAATATTTTGAAATTACAGTCAGACACAATTTATTTTTTTTACATTTCAAAATGTTATTCCATACCGCCTGAAAACCGACCAGGCGCTCTGATCACTAAGCCATACGTTAGTGGTCACAGCGCGTGTCGGTTTCCAAGAGGCGCGGGTTCGAGTCCCGCTACGTTCAAATTTTTATACGTTTTCTAAATAAATATTACACAACAATTTTATTTATATGTAAAGATACATTGGTTTCGGTTACTTAATGAAATTAAGTTGATCGGTAAGTAAATTAAGTGATGAATAGTTTATATCAAATTAATAAATTTATATCAAATACCCCTTATACTTAAGTATAATGAAAAAATAAGATTTATGAAAATACATATTTTGATGGTTCGGTAGTTAATAAAAAAGTAACATACAAAAAAGTATAACGTGCTGGACAGTGCAATACAACGTATCATGTTGTTTCGTCAGATCGTGAAAATAATTTAAATATGTATTATATAATCATTACTCTGAGTATGTATCGAAAATTCAACCATCTGTATAGGCACACTGTGCCTGACTGCGCTACAATGGCGTCAATGACTAATTAATTATTAATTAACTATTGTTTCTAATAATAATCGTGGCCCAGATGCACAAGCAGTGAAGGTTGTAGGTTTGATGTCTACTCGTGGAAATTAAATATTTAATATTTTCTTTTATCCGCTCTGATTTATGACACAATATATTAGAATTTGACAGAAACCGGGGAAAGTATCTTAATGGCAACAGAGTGTTTCGACACTAAGTTCTCACGTTCCCTCTGCCTATCCTACTAGGCAGGCATATGCGGGTTATAACGGGAAGCTAAAAAAGATATATTCTGGTGGTATGCAACCTGTCACTTTTCCAAAGACTAATAATTTATTTAGATGTTATGCACCGATTACGATTTTAAACGTAACAAATTCAGGGCAATGAACTTCTTATCTATTGGTTATTCTTAAACACTAAATAGGTTTTATTTTAGTTTTATGCGTCAGCTAAGTAGAAAATCGCGTGTTTGCTTCTAAGAGGGTCTGGCGTTACCGTTCAGCTATAGTCGATAAAAGCAGGTGTCGTAGACTAGTTGTAGATTATTCAATTACTAATTCTTTTAATTCAAAGAATACCTTCAAATATACCTAGTATTATGTATCTGTTTCGTTTTTTAAGTTCTTCTAAAATATTATTTTATTTCAATGTTATAATGTTATAAGGTCAACATCGGTTTCTTTATGTCGCCGATACGATTTTTTTGTTTTTTTAATGTGCTTATTAGACAGTTGATACGATTTTTTTTTTTTAAACAATGCATAAAAATATAATTAAATATATGGGAAATTGTGATATGTACGAAGATGTATGTACATAATATATACATATATCTATTTCTTAATCTATTGAACGTAGTTAGTTTGATGCTAGTTGCGGCGTAGGGGCACAAGGTTGACTGTAATCGCAATAGGTTGTGGATTCAATTACTATTCAAGAAAATGAAATATTAAATATTTTCATTTCTCAACACTAGTGTCAAGGCAAAGCGCGGTGTTGAGCTCCGCTAGGCAACACACAATACCTCGGAAATTAGGTGGAAAGTGGGGAGCGGAGTGTCTTGATACAAGGCTCCCACTGCCTACCCTGCTACATGCGGGATATAACTAAAAAACCTATAGTTTAAAGGTACTCTAATTAATTAATTAATATTATAAAGTTATATTACACAAAATTTACTTAATATTATACTCTGATATTTATGAAACAACTAAACAGTATAATTTGCCAGTTATGACGACAAGACGTCCAATTTAATAGAAACTGCAAATGAATTTGTGTAACTAATTCTGTATAATATAATATTTAACGTGAAACCCAGTAAGCGACTAAACTACTGAATAATTTGTTCTCGCGTACGCTCAGTTTTGAGTGTGTTTTCTAGGTAATGTATATTTAGCTCGAATTTTTCATGACTTAATTAAGCTTAGAAGTAGATTTTAAAGTATATAGTAGGAAAATTGCTTGATATACTCTTTTAATTATAGATATATTAGATACATAGACATATTTGTCGGATCATTAAGTATCACAGATACAAAAGTAAAAGATTCGATATTTTTTTGCGAATTATTTTACTTTTGAAAAAAAAAATATTAACTACAGTAGCGAGATACCTGCAATAGACGAACTATTGTTATTTCCCTTGTTTTACGTGAAACGTGTTTAAATTGATATCACGCTCACAACGGCCACTGAATACAATCATGAATTTCATAGAAACAAGGAACAGACAGACAGGTATGTCTATTTATATAACAAGTGTGGGGAATCGATTGACAGAGTCAATGTTGGCTACCTCACGCCCCGACCGCCTCGTTAACCGAGCGTGGTGCTTCGTCGCCGCTTGCCGTGTATTATGTGCTATTATACAATGTGCACTGGACCCTGGTAAAAATTGTGAAACGGTTTTTTTTAGCTTCGAAGCAGATCCAGGAAATGGAAATATTGAATTTTATATTTACTCGAGTGGGAATCGAAGCTACAACCATCGTGTTTACAGTTATACGCCTGTTGCTCTGTGTCAGTATGGCTTAATACAGAGCCCAGAGCACACAGAGCACACAAACGTATGAGTATAACATGAAATGGGTTGATTTTTATAATTCGCTATATAGAATATTTTATTAAGATTAATCTATACTAATATTGTAATTCTGAGGAGTTTATTTGAGTGAATGCGGCAATCTAGGGAACTACTGATTCTTATTGAATAATTGATTAGTACATTGAGGGAGGGCATAATGTATAGGGAGGTTTATTACATTACGTTGAATGCTTTGATGTAGCCCACTGTATCTACCGTTCAGAGTTACCTAGGGCACATAGAAAATCTTCTTTGACTACGCGAGTGAAGCCGCAGGTAAAACTTAATATTTCATATAATTTCAGACAATATGTTTGGTAGGCAAAAGCCCGGCGTTGAGTTCCGCCTCTCAACATGCAAGTCCTAAAAAAATCGGCAAAGGTGGGGAAGGGAGTGTTTTAACACTAGGTTCCCTCTGTCTACCCTCCTACGTCCGGGTAACAGCGTGAAGCTGATTAATTTATTTGGTATTCTTTGCAATATCCATAACTTTTCCATATATTTTTTCCATATTAACGATATACGTTGGTTTTATTACGATTGAGCTGTAATATTGGCACAATATATACAATTTTCGAGAAAGCTCGCTTGATGAGGTCGCGGGGACGTGAGGCAACTGCCGCTCGAGAGGCATGCATGAAATATTAATATTCGAACTCGATGTTTTGATGAAGTGACGTGGAGCTAGTTCAACTAGCTATTGTTATTATGTCTATATAGTTTATTAATTTAATTAAAAATGTCGGTTGGTTGGTTGGTTTTCGAACACTTTATAAATATGTGATCGGAGTTCTTTGAGGCCGGTCGTGGCGCAGCGGCACGAGGTGTGACTGCAAAACCGACTGGTTGTGGGTTCGATCCCCACTCGAGGAGATGAAATATTTACTTATATTTATATTTTCATTTCTTTGCTGTGGTGTCGAGGTTAAGCGCGGCGTTGAGTTCTGCCACTCAACACGCAATGCCTCCAGAATTCGGCAGAAAGTGGGGAACGGATTGTCTTAACACTAGGATGCCCTCTACCCTCTGCCTACCCTGCTGTGTGCGGGATACAGTGTGAAGCTAATTTAATTTAATTCTTTAAATTGTGTGTTAAGTGGAGGAACTCAATATTGTGTTTTGAGTCGACACCACAGCAAAGAAATGAAAATATTGCTATAAATATTTATTTAATTCCTCGAATGGAAATCGAACCCACAGCGTGTCATGTTTACAGTCACACGCTTGTGCACCTGCGCCACAACTGGCCTCGTATACATATATGTTTATTAAATAAGATTTATTTGTATAAATTGATAGATATTAAAGAGGATTATAGCTTGTTGCAGTAGACTATAATACGCTTATTTACTTTTAACATATTGTTATGAGGTCGTCGTGACTCAGCGTCTGACTATTTAGGTCTCTGTAATTGCATTTTGCATTGTTGATTGCAATTTTTTCATATGGACAATATAATTTTATTTTTATTTATTTTTCCTATATTAATAAAATTTATTATAAAGAATATTTTTTAATATATAGATCGAATGTTTACGTTGAGGCCAGTCGTGGCGCGGGGGCACAAAGTGTAACTGTAAAATGGTCTGGTTGTGGGTTCAATCCCCACTAGAGGAGATGAATTGAAAAAATTAAATGAATATTTCTATTTCTTCGCTCTGGTGTCGAGGTAAAGCGCGGAGTTGAGTTCTGCCACTCAATATGCAATGCCTCTAGAATTTGACAGAAAGTGGGGAACGGAGTGACTTAACACTAGGTACCCTCTGCCTATCCTGCCGTGTAGGGGATACAGCGTGAAGTTGACAAAAAAATGTGTAGGTTTTTATTATTTTAGTAGCTATTAAGATTTACTTTGCTCGTTTGTACTCCTTAGTGGCTTATTAAAAATTAACTCTTGTTGATAAAAAAATAAAATAAAATATCTACATTGTGGCAAGTTTTTCAATTAATTTTTTTTCAATGAACCTTTGAAATAGCTTCTATAAAAGAAACTTGGATGAGTTGTGAATTTGCAAAAGTTTCCATTATAACATAAAAGGAATTATTTTTAACTGAATCATAAATCTATGAACGACGACAGAGTTCACTTCAGATATTAATAAAAAAAAAACAAATAAAAATATGCTTCCAACGGCAGGCGGGCTTGCTCCCTGCAATACTTTACCGATTGCAAAATAAAACCAATAGTCATAACTTTTAAACTCATTCCTGCATGTGAATACAGAATGTATGCAAATAAAAGTCATATGAATTTTATATAATAACTGCACTCATAATAACCTTAGTATACAGGTATGTATTAATTATATAAAAAGCATTTATTATATTCTTTAACTCATTTATAAAATTAAATATAGTATATTATTGTATACAAGTATTCTGAATAATAGAAATGTAAGAGTCGTGGTGCAGTAGCGTGTGACTGTAAATGCGACAACAAGTTGTAGGTTTGATTCCCGGTCGAGAAATATAAATATTTAATATTTTCATTTCTTCCCTCTGATCTGATCTGTCGATTTCAGGCCAAACGCGGT
>JAATLQ010037274.1:18932-45237 GCA_013421005.1 Heliconius erato x Heliconius himera | reverse complement strand
GCGTGTTGAGTGTCGGAACTCAACGACGCGCTTTCCCTTCGACACCACAGCGAATAAAAGAAAATATAAATGTAAGTAAATATTTCATCTCCTCGAGTGGGGATCGAACCCACAACCAGTCAGTTATTTACAGGCACAGTTTGTGCCTCTGCGCCACGACTGGCCACGAATTCTTATATAATATATCAAAATATTTTAACTTCTAATAATATAATATATTTTTGCGTTTTTTTTTTCGTAATTTCACGCTATATCCTTTATACAGCAGGGTGGCAGATGGAATCTAGTGTAATGACACTCCGTTTTCAACTTCCCGTGCAATTTTTTAGGCATTGCGTGTTGAGTAGTAATATCAACTTTTTGTCTTGTTACCAGAGCTAGGAAATGAAAATAATTTATTCCTCTGAGTGGGAATCGAACACGTGTTCGATTGCTTTGCGATTACAATCAGATGGCCTCTAAAAAAAACTTTATTATAAAACATACAAAAACTAAAAAATAAGATTATATGATTTTGTTTAATAGAACTTTCAAAGGAATGTCCTGACATCGTGTTTATTATCAACATTGGTCGGGATAAAGAAATCAGCCGAGGCTGATTTGAGAAAATATTATGTGAATTAGACAGCGGTAGTGCCGCGTCCGTGTTGCCGGAGTAGGTATATAGGGCGATATGAGTCGTGTGGTTTTAAATTGTTATAAAGGTAGTAAAATTCACCCTTCGCGATTTTTAGTAGTCCCTATTGAATATGAAGGTCACATTCAAATGCTTAAAATATATGTTTTACAATGGATTTTCATTAGACGGTAGTTTTTGAATTTTTTTTAGTAGTTTAAAAACTTATTTGTGGACGAATTCGGTTGTAAATATAAAATTACAGTAAAAATTAAGCCAGCAACTTACATTTTTTAAGCCACGACCGGTTCTTTTAGCATTAAAGCCAAAAGTGGAGTCAGAATTAAAACCGTTAATAAACTTAGGTATTTTAGTAAAAAAAAATACCATTTAGATTTAACGATTCCTATAGTACCGGTTTTAAAGCTAAATGGAAATGTGCGGATTTGTGGAGATTTTTCAGTTACGCTAAATAAAGTTTTATACACGGACAATTACCCCTTACTAAGAATAGAAGAGTTCTTTTCTTAAATTACACTGTGGAGTTGAGTTTTCAAAGATTGATTTTTCAGGGCCTATAACCAGACTCTAAAAACTTAATGTCAATTAATACTCATAAGGAGTTATTGAATTTTAATAGATTAAAATTTGGATTAGCTAACGCACCCTTTAAGTTTTAACGGACAATGGAATAATTATTGTGTAATATTGAAAGAACGTATATCTTTTTAGAATAAAATCAGCTTCAGGCTGTATCCCTCACACACCAGGGCAAGCAGAGGTAACCTAGTGTTAAGACACTCCGTTCTCTACTTTCCGCCGAGCTTTGGAGGCATTTCGTGTGGAGTGGCGGAACTCAACGCCGCGCTTTGAGCAAAGAAATGAAAATATAAATGTAAATAAATATTTTATTTCCTCGAGTGGGGATCGAACCAACAAACTTTCGATTTTACACTCACACTTTGTGCCACTGCGCCACGACTGGCCTCAATCTTTCATCATCATCTTTCTAGATGATATATTAATAACGGGTTCTAGTAAAACTATACATTTAGAAAGATTAGAATTAGTTTCTCAGTAGGATATTTAGGCTTAGTAATTTATTAAATCGTAATAAAAAAAATTAAAGCAATACTCAATGCTCAGCTTCTTAAAACTGTCAGTGAGATGAAATTTTTTCTCGGAATGGTAAACTATTATAGATACAGCGTAAATCTGGTTTTAACTTTTTTACCTATAAACCGATTGAAATAAAACAAATACTGAACGTAAAAGGAAATTTCCTAAAATAAATAAAAAAGTGCACTCGGTTAAGCTGTTTCTGATATTAGCGTGAACAAACGCACAGATAAACAGACAAACTGACCAAGTTCTATCACATTGTTAAACCCCCGTAACAACAATTTTTCTAATATATTTTCCATGTACAGACACCGGTGAGTTACGATTTTATTGTATTTTTTTTAACATTCAATTAAATATTCTTATGGGAATTACGAAAATGCAACTTAAGGTTTTAATAATTTTCACATTAGAAATTTTAAGTACGCTGCAAACATGCATTATAGGCACCTATATTAAAATACAAATTTAATTCAATGTATTGAGCAAATAATGCAGTAGCTTAAGCAGACGAAGCTGCTTATCTAAATAGGAACCATTAGGTTCCTGCTAATGGAGTTCGAGGAGTTGAGACGAGTCATGGCGCAAGGGTACAAATCTGTAAGCGGTCGTGTGTTCGATTCCGACTCAAGAATGTGAATTGTTTAATTATTTCCTCGCTCTTGTAACGAAACAAACCGCGGCGTTGAGTTTCGCCACTCAACATAGTGTATCTCCAAAATTTTACGCAAATTAAGGAACGGAAGAGTCATAATGGGAACGATACACACTTAACATTAGGTTCCCAGCTACTCGTTTGAATTGTAATTATCGAAATACCACAAAATAGAAGGGGAAATATGAGCTCTACTTCTACTGAGATTTAAATTACAATTTATTTAGTGTAAAAAAGCATAGAGATAACTGTTAAGCGAACTCTGTGTTTTTTGGACATTCACAAGTCGGACTCCTTTAGTGCTCCGTTCACGTGCTCCTGAGCTGACAACGGTACTAACGCGTTCATTTCGGCACTCATAATCAGTCGGCGTAGTTCCAGACTCGTGGAAGAGCGCTCCTTTCCACCCGCTCTTATCCCAAACAAAGGCGATGGTTCCGATCCATCTAACTACAGGCCTATTGCTATCACTTCCCTGCGCTCTATTGTGAAAAGCCAGCTCATGGTTTATCTGGAGGATCACCTATTGATCAATAACCGTCAATTTGGCTTCCACTATGGTCACTTGATCGGTGATTTACTGGTTTACCTAAACCAGAAAATACTTATCGGGCAATGAAATTCGCATAATTCAAGTAATAGAATAATAAAGTATGGTATGGTATTGTATTTTTCTTTGATTATGGCGTAGAATAATAAAGTAAAAATAATTCGTATATTCCGTAGAGAAGAAGCGGGGGCCGCCAGTAATTTATACTTCGTATATATTACTGTTATTACAAAATAGCTTTTACCTCGTTACCAGAACATAAAAATATAAAATAGCTTTTACCTCGGTACTGAAAACATTAATTATTTAATTCTCTCGAGTAGAAGCGTAGTAGCGTTTATAGTCGCATGTTTGTGCCATAATGAGCCTCAAAAATAAGTATATAATGTTTTTTTTATTAAATAAGTAATTTGATACACATATATAGGTATTACCAATTTTTGGAAAATAATTTTTGTTATATATATAGATGAAAAAGTATCATAGAAAAATCATCTGCACACAGAAGGGAAGCCGGAGGGAACCTAGTGTTAAGACATTCCATTTCCTAGTTTCGCCAAATTCTGCAGGCATAGCATGTTGAGTGGCGGAAATCAACGCTGCGCTTTGCCTCGACCCCGCAGAAAGAATCCCGAAGAAATGAAAATATAAATTCAAATAAATACTTCATTTTCTCTAGTGGTGATTGAACCCACAACTAGTCGCGCTTACAGACACACTGGTGCCTCTGCGCCATGAGCGGCCTCTTAAAAGCATCTTAATAATAATTAACATTAATACGTACTACAATAACATTTATGCACAAGAATGGATTTGCAAGTATTTTCATTAAGCTAAAAGTTTTTTTAAATTTCTATACAATAACAATGTGAGTTTCAGTGGTGTGTAAAAAAAACTAAGGCTAATCGTTGTTTTTAAAGAGCTTATTTAAATAATTATAATACATGAATATTGGGTAAATATAGTGAAATAAATTAAAGTTTATTTTTCTATATCTTTTATTATTAAGATAAAACAAGGGATTAATTGACTATTACAGAAAAACAAACTTTACTTCTTAAAGGAACTAAAATCACTGATATTACGAAAATCACCAAGATTATGGAACTACAAAAAACAAATGAAACACAACTATCAATCAATTAAGTTTAACGTTTAAACCAATAAGATAATATTAGCGTGAAATAGTCGAGGCAATACCAGCTCCGTGTCCCGGGAGATGTCCGCAATGTTGCGAGCGCAGAGTCTCGCACCGACCACAAAGTGAGTGCAGCTTCTTGTCTAACTCCTGCTGTCCGCTGCGATACAGATAGTGCCCCTTTTAGGTCTGAGAGTGTTCCGTATTGGAACTATTTATATAGAGATTGCTGTCTGTTTCTATTACTGGTATTTTTTTCTTTTTAAAGAAATCATTAACGAGTGTAGAAAAAACATTATAACTTAGTTTATTGGACATACAAGATTTTTATAAAATATCGATATTATTGATAGGTACAAATATGGATAATCCTAGAAATATTTTACTGTCGGCATGTCAGCTCTTTTTATATAAGAATTTATGCATACTGTAAAGTAATAAATTCTGATTCAGAATAAAATTTTTACATACCGAACTCTTGTTAGGCAAAGCAATGGCAATTTATTTTATTACCCAAAAAAAGACATAAACACATCGTGACGGAATTTATTGGGAAATCTTTACAATAAATTTCCGTAGTAAATTTCGTTTTACGTTTTATTTTGAATATCTAAACGTTGGATGTCGCACTTGTATGAGATCATTTTTTTACATAACAAGAAATTATTAAAACAAGAATTTTCTTTTTTAAATAATTTCTTCGTATTATATTTTATCGTTTATTTTTAATACTTACCAATATAACAATTATTGAGGCCGTCGTGGTGCAGCGGCACAACTTCTCACTGTAAACGCGATGGTTTTTGGATTCGATTTCCACTTGGGGTAATTAATTATTTTCATTTCCTCGCATTGTAAAAAGACACAGCGCGGTGTTGAGTTGCGCCACTGAATACGCGACGTCTCAAGTATTGGGAAATGCGTCGTGAAAGGAGTGTCTTGGCACTACGTTGCTAGGCTGCCTTAAAGTAAAGCGTGAAGTTACAAAAATACTTCATATACACAGTTCTAGCCAGTTATTTCTTTTGACACATATTTCTTTACCATCAAACGAAAAAACTAAAAGATCGCCGACAGAAGAAGAAATACTATAAACAAGAGTCAATTACACTATAGAGAGAATGTTTCCAGGTACATCGTTAGCGAGGTCGCTCAGTTTGCGCGTCAGATCTGAGACGTCTGTTTGTCGACTTTGCTGTTCGTTTTGCAATTCAACAATCATTTCCTTCACTACTTCCATTTCGTTTTTCATTTCCTCTTCGTTCTAATGGAGAAAACATTGTATATTTAAATGATAAAATAATACATACAGTTATACATTAAATATATATTTTTTTATTGCCCTGCTCTGGTAACAAGGCAAAGCGCAGCGTTGAGTTCCGCCACTCAACACGCAATGGAGGAACGGAAGTGTCTTAATACAAAATATGGTGTCTTAATGCTATGTCCCCAGGTTCCCTTTGCCTACCATGGTATATGCGAAATACAACGTGAAGTGAAAGAAAAAATATATTTTCACATGTAAATGCATTAGGGATAAGATACTCCGTTCCGCACACACCGCTCAATTATCCAGTAATTTTGTAACGAAACTCACTTTGTGTCTAAACAGAGCGAGGAAATAAATCAATTCACTTCCTCAAGTGGAGTGTGCCGCTGCACAAATGACAAAATAAACCAGTTTATTTTTAAAATAATTTAAAATTATCAAAAATCTACTTCACGCTGTATCCCGCATACAGGGTAGGTAGATCGTATATAATGAAAAATGAATAAAATTTTGAAATTGTTCATGAAAATAGAAAGTATAAAAGAATACAAGTGATAATGAGTGCAAAAAGACTGTTACTTAAGCGACTTAACTAAAACTTACATAAAATGCACGTGAACTACGAAAACGACTCGCCAATTCCCGAAGAGCATCTTCGTATTTACGTCTGAAACAATCTATATTCTATTAAATTTGTATTAAAATTGTAAAACATAAATGCAAGAGGAATCTAAAGAAATCATCGAAGTCAAGACTTCAAGAGATAATATTTAAATTTTTATCGTTTAATTACTGTGAAATATTCTTTTAAAACGTTTCTCATACAAATAAATTTTACAAAACAAATCATAAAACTATTTGTTGCTTTGTAGACAGAGAAAATTAGACGTTTTAAAAATAGAACACATTTCCTGCATTTTCCGTCTGAGTACTGGATATGACGTTTTAAGTAGTGAAGCTTCATCATTTTTATTAACAGAGCTGAAAAACCAAAATAATTCATACCCCCTAAGTCGAAATTGAATCCACAACCCTATCTATGTATATAATTTTATTATTATCTATATAATTTTTATAGTAGTTGGCATTAGTCATTTTCAAATCTTCAGTACTATTTAAATAATTTCAAATAAGACCATACATTTCTAATTCCATTTCATGTTCCTCCTTTTTCAAAGATATCTCTAATTCAAAGCGAGTCTCTCGAGCTCTCTCGAGAGCGTTTGTTATATCTTCACATTGTCTTTTAAGTTGCATCCTCTTAGCTGTGAGCTTGACTATAATAATAACTATGTATTAGGTATATTCCGTATATCTACGTGACAATATTTTTAGTATAGTTAGAACTGTTTTATTTAATGAATAAAAAACCGGTCACGTGCGAGTTGAACTCACCCAATGGGGCTTCCGTAACAATTTTATGATTGTATGTCAATGAAAAGTACAGCTTGTAAAAGTTAACGATTTATTATGGAATACTTTAATAAATATTCTATAATTTTTCTTTCATGTACAAAAAATAAGTGCTCACTTTTTCCCAAATCTCTAATAAGTTTTAATACCGCAACGAATTTCGTGCACTATATGGAATAAATGAATAAACGCATCCTCTGATTAACGCAATCAGAGATGCGTTTATGCTTACTTAGAAGTTTATTTTCCATGCTTCAAGGGACTATAGATTTTGATATCCCATATAAATTTCAGCTCTATACCTCCACGCGATCATGAATAACAGGGTCTTGACAGGCAGATAGAGAGACAAACAAACAGACGGACAATAAAGTGATCCTATCTATCCTAAGGGTTCTTTTTTTATTCTATTACGTTCCTAATTTTTACCTCCAGAAACTACGGAACCTTCAAAAAGAGACTTTGAGCTAACACGTACTTATCTACAAATTACACTAGTATAAGAAATCTACGAAATAGCTAAACTAAATGAAATTTAAAAGTTCAACATTCCAATAATTTATTACGTACTGTTCTCAAGCTTGAGACGTTCAGTTTCTACGTTATAAGACCGCGCTACACGGAGGGCGGCCATAGTTTCACGATACTTTTGTTCATTTTCGGCGTCCAAGGACGGTATCGCCGTCCGCTGTAATTAAATTAGCGGCATAAGTGTTTTATCTTAAGTTGTTGTGAGAGGTAAATTATAATTACCTGTTCAATTAAGTCGCTTTCTATTTCTTCTAAATTAGATTTAAGTAGACATATTTCAATTTGTTGTTCTTCCGGTGAAAACATGTTATCAAATGTAAAATTACTTTTATTGTTATCTTAAAATTAACTAATTGAGCTTAAGCTGGTCTCACTTGGCGCCAAAAACACACTGATGTGAAAAAAATTTTTTTGGCGTTCTTCAAGTTAAGGCTACGATATAATATCATTCAACCTAATAATTAAAAAGTTTGTTAATTTTGAAAAAGTTATAATATATATCTTTTAATTATATAAAAACATAAAAATATAAAATATTTTATTTATCACCATATTAGAAATAAATAATAACATATAAACCAAAAAAAAAACATTATTGTATAATATTTTCAAAGGAAAAAAATATTAATAAAATAAAATAATAATAAAACAATACCATTATTTCAAAGTAATTTTAACTTTTTGAATTGAGTTTTAATAATGTAAACGTTGCAGACTATTGGATAATTAGGCGCAAAAATTGTGCATTAAAGCTGTTACGACAAATCGAATAAGGTTCGTTCGATATTCAAAATGTAAATCAAAATGTACTTTACTAATATTTTTACATAGAAGTTACTTCGTTTTGACGTGTAAAAAGTCTCACTTATATACCGATAAATTGTAAAGTGTATACGCTATGGAACAGCACAAACTATACTTATAAATAATTAGAAAAAATCTTATCCTTAAAATAGGTAACATTACGTCAATAATATAATAAAATGTTACTTTGTCTTTGAATTAATAGAATTTACATTAAAATATTTGTTCTATTGATTTGATTTTTTTATTTCTTAATTTAATGTAAAAAAATTTATGGAAGTTACTGAATATAAATAAAAATGAACACAAAACAATGAATCACACGATGGTTGAATTAGCACTTCAAAGTATTATATTTCAAAAATAGAAATGAGTTTTGACGAATGATATTTACATTCGATCGGCTATTTAAGTTTTGCTTTCATTATTCATCGTTCAGCTGCTGTTTAACATTAAATTGCTCTGAGAGTATCATTTAACTGTTTGAATTATCTTGAAAAAGAAAAGAGTTTTTTTAACTCTCGTACATTAATATTTTTCCTTCTAAAATTTAAAACAAACAACAAGCCCTAAAATAACAGCAAATATGAAAAAAATATACAAACTTCAACAATATTTACTTTTGATTTTATTTGTCAAAACTAATAATCTTTTCTAATTTATTTTTAATTTTCTGTAAAATATCGCTTCATAATGCCGTCAGTGCACTTTAATACATTTAATACATTACAAAAGATGTTTCATAGAGGGTAAGAAAATTTAATTAAGCATTTGATATTTGTAATTTATTGTGCCAAGATCACGTTCTCTCTCACTAAATAACTTGCGTTTAACATACTATTACGAGAAATTTAATTTGATTATTAAATTCAAGATTTAAATTTTTGTATTGAAATATTATAAAGATATTTTTATGACAAATTTAGATTAGAAGAGTTGTATTTGCATTGAAATGTACATTCCATTCGGTCATTTCAGTGAACATTTACGTATTTTGTAAAACAACAAAAAGACAAAAGTTCATTCTTTACATAGTGTTTCATTATTAAATTTTGACGACACGTCGCTTAACATTTACTTTTTTGCTTTATTTAAATTGGTATAAAGTTAATTATCGATATGAAGTTTTTTGTGCGATAAAAATACTACAAATAACTGTTTTATTGAAATGGCTGAAATATCCATTTTCAATGTCAATAGTCCTGCTATGTGGTACAGCGTGACGTTGACAGTTGCAGTACCTACAGCAAACAAAAATACTTAAACACCCAATATGGCAAATTCCAATTACAAATTGAAAATATATTTAATTATTTCTTTTGCTCATAAATTTATAGACATTCCATTTTTAGTATAACTTAATAGTATAAACCAAAATAAATTTATAGAAAAAGTTTTTTGGACTTTTTATCCATACGCAATTTTATTTGTAAGATACGTGGCTTTCCATAATATGAGGTGATTTTCAAAGCGAGACCCATATCAATCAGAATTACTGTTTTATATAAGCGCTGAAAACTGAAGTTTAATGGTTGACTTCAACAATAACGGATTTTAAATAGTGACTTTTAAATAGCATATTTCTAAGATCGTGAACAAAGGACTATGCCACATAAAAAGAGTAAGAGGCCCCCGGTGCATTGGGTACGCTTCGATGTATTCCTTCTACAGTGAGGAAATACTTAACATAAAATTTATATACAAATAAGATTATTAACTAAAACACATCTAAGGTAAAAAATATCAAGGCCGAGGCCGTAGTGGCGCCGCGCAGGGGCACAAGCACGACTGTAAACACCACGGTTGTGTATTCGATTACCACTCGGGCAAATGAAATATTTACATTTTCATTTCATCGTTCTGGTAACGAGACAAAGCGCAGGGCAGGGCCCACGTATAACACATACATTTTTAGAATGAAATATCACTACAATAAATTGTTTACTAATAATTAAACCAATTAAATAAATAAAACATTCATAATTGGCGGTATATCGCGTAACAAACACAAAAACATCATACAGTTAAATTGAGAGCCTCCTCCGTTCTGACATCCTTCAAAAATTTATTCAATACATAAAGTTTTTCTTCATGGTGGTTTTCTTAAAATTATTTTTTGTTCAAAAATGTATTCTCGCAACAAAGTAATAGAAAAGTTCTAAACAAAAATTGAATTTCAATTGTTTGCTACATAGCTATAGACAACATCGACAAACAACGCGTGAATGAAGTGAAAATTTAATTTTTATTTATATAACAATCCTCACTACAAATTGATATTGAAACTATTCAATTAAAATGTATATTTACCAACTTGATAGTCTTGAGAAGAAACAAGTGAAGTTGAAAGTAGTGAAAAATAATTGAATACTAAATAGTAAACTACACAAAAATACTTAGATAGATATATATGTACATACATCCTTAATAAACTAGAAAGATATTTCTAAGGAAAAGCTATAATATTAATTTAATTAAAAGTATTTTTTGTAAACTTAGTTCATTAAGCTAAAGCTAAAATGAGGGTGAGGGGTGCTCGAGTTGTAACTGACGTAAAGTTTCCGTTCTGCATGTAGGTACCTAAATGTTCTTATTAACATATAGACTTTTAAGATTTATAGGTATTTAGGTACCGAGGAGGTTCACCATCATTAGATATACTTTAAAAACAATCTTACGAACTATATGTTATAAATCAATTTACAAATTCAGTTATTTAGTATATACTAGCGGCTCGCCCACGGCTTCGCCCGCTTAAAATACATGATTATTGATTTAATAAGCAGAATTGATTGACAACTATAATGACTTCTAATTTGATTTTTTTACGACATTATCGTCAAAGAATTTTTGATTGTTTTAAATAAAAAATACAACCATTGTTGATATTGGATATTTATAAAATATACATAAAGCTAATTATTTATTACACGTATATATTTTTGTAATTTTATGTTGTTTTTACCTATATAATATACTCTGTTAAATGTGCTGATGTCAGTGAATAATTTAATTTACTCATTCAGAAACAGCCTTAAATGTTAAATTATTGATTTGATGGATTCATAATATTCTTTGTACAATAACTGTAATAATTGCATATTAACTCCTGTACAGTTTTTAAATTAGTTACATATATTATATGAACGAACCAACCAAAAAATTTTTGTATTTATCTGATATTTCTTTCAAGATCGTTCTTTATCTCTGTATTGAATTAATTACGACTTAAACTTAACTGTTATGATTTATGAAGGTAATCTCCACTACCAATTCAATTTTGTTTACTTTATTGTATAAAATATTATATAGTGCTTCAAAAATATATATTTTTATCAACAGTCATATAACCCAGAAGTTTCGAATGTCATTCTTTAGCCAAGGATCTTACCAGCGCGATTGCTATATAATATTCGCAGGCAAGCTAATGCCTTGAGTTCATTCAAATGACGATAACTTTTTTTTTAATGAACCGATTTTGATGAACTAAACTTTAGTAGTTAAGGTGAGTTAAAACAAAGCAATTGGTGAATTTTCAAGTAAATCGGAAATTCAAAAAATTCTTTTTGCTTTCTATTATTATTTTAAGTGTTCCTCTATCCATTTCACTGAAAATTACTAAATGTACAGACAAAATATTTTTACTGTCTTATTATATATAGAGATGACACTGTTACTCATATTAATTTTACTTATTTTTAAATAAAATATTAACTTGTCTTATTGAATTTAGTTTAATATATGTTTAAACTTTATATTGTTCCAGTTTAAGAAGTTTTCTAAAACCCTTTTATTTACCTACATAGCAGGTATAACTTGGAAAATGGAGAACTGTACTCAATAGTTATAGATGTTTGTTATTATTTTCACATAAAATCGGGCAAAAATATTCTGTGGTGGCAAAATTTATCATGAAGAATATTTAATCGGTAAATGTAGCGGTAAATGAGGAACCACTCCAATATGTGTTCAGTCAAATGTAAAAAAGATCAGCCAATTTACGACTAAGCTTTGGAAGATAATACTAGGTCGCGTTGTAGCTGTTTTTTTTTTAATATTTTTTCATTCAAATTTCTATGTAACATGGCAATATTTTGTCATGACAATTTGTTGCAATATTTTTTTTTGAGACACCTTAGTATTTAAATGTGATGGTAAATAAATAATTAATAAAATTCAATTATATTATAATAATAAAATTAACATTTGAGATGAAATATTTACTTAAATTAACACTAGGTTCCCTCTGCCTACCCTGCTGTGTATCCAGTGTATGTGGGATACAGCGTGAAGCTGATTTGATGATGATAATTATTTTCTAATTATGTTGCTTCTTATATTAATGGCAATGTACATCTGTACGCTATGTAAAGAATTATAAAATTAATCTGTAAAAAATATTCAAAGTAATGGAGGCTTTCAATTATTAAGGAGTTCGCTTCATTGTCCTTGGCGATAAACGTTTTTTTTTGTCAGAAAATCATGTACCATGTATATGGTACTTATTTATATGTTATACTTTATATAAAGTATAACATATAAATAAGTACCATATACAGACAGTAAAATAGAACCTCCGGTCGTGTTACGTACTCGTAGGCTAACACTGACATCTTCATACTTGATACGTAGTACAATTGAGTACCGTAAGTCGATACAAATACTGCTAGGCGAACCACAAGTGAAGTGATATCCAATTTGTTAGTTGACTATTGAAGCCAATACTTTGCAGCACCAAATAATTTGTAAATCTGGAAAAACAACTGAATTAAGTTCAATTGTTTTTCCAGATTTACTTTAGAAGCAATTATTTTAGAAGTATTATTCTACAAAGAAGTAATAAGCAAAGTTAATAGTCATAACAAGTATTCTTATCTAAATGTTGACACTCGAGTTAATATATGTTAAGCTTTAAGCTTGTATACGACACGACGACGGATTGTGTATTCGTAGAGGACAAATGTGAGGGTTTTACTGAATGTGTATTTACATTTCTTGTAAAATTATTGTTTCGAAGTATACAAAATATAAAAACAACGAAACACAAAAATATATATTTTTTTTATATTATTCCATTAATATGCAACTCACTGTACCCCTTTATATTGTCCTGAAAAGGCGTGCATTCAACAAGTATATAGAGCGTTCCATTCACCCCGCATTTCTATGGAACGTGCCGCCGGCGCCGGTGTCTTCTATCCATTGCGTTTCACTCGTATCACATAACGTAGGCATTTCCCAGTTTAATACAACAGATCCATTAAAATATATCTATTTATAATTAAATAATAAGAATTGACGTCGTCTTGAGTTAAATGGGATGTAACATTAGATATATTTATCAAAGTGGGGACTTAGGTGGTCAAATTGGTGTTGAGCAACCTCTTAACACACAGTGTCTTGGATTAGGGCGTAAAATAGAGACCGAAGTAATTTCGTTTTCTCTGCTTGCTCTGCTATATATATGGCGTGAAGCTAAAAAAAATACAATAAGGAACTTGAAAAGTTTTCTGAATATTTTTTTCTCAATTAACAACTAATTTTAAAATTACAACATATTTTTTTTGTATTATGGAAATTGCAACAAGATGATGTTACAAAAGACAACATTTTAATCATAAACTATATTCTTAAGAGTTAATTTTCTACAGAAGAGCGTCATGACTTTGTAAATATAAATACGTTTCATAATATGTATGAGCTATTAGTAGCTATTAAGTTTTTAATATTCTAGAAAGGAGCACACATGCACTTTATTTTTATGTTGATTATTATTATACAATATTGTTTTTATATTTTTTCTAAAGAAGAAAAAGTATTTTAGTATATTAAAGTTAGTTACAACAAGGCTATTACAGACAAGCTGATTGTCAAATATGTTTTTTGAACATAATTTTTAATTTCAAATATTGTTATTATTAAATTTTAATAAATACTTTACTTAATAATAATATTTACTCTCCAAGATCCGCAACTCATCCCGGAAAATGGGTAACGGAATGTCTACCACTATGTTCCCACGGGTTACTCTGCTATATGCGGATATGCCGATTTTTTTTTACAAAAATAAGTTTTTTTGGAAAAAGTAAAATTTCTGCATCAGGTAAAAAGAAACATCATATAATAGCCTAAACAATGTAAATGTTACATACAATTACAGCAAGTATAAAATATTGAAATAATTTGTAAGAACAGAAAACAGTTCTGCGGAGAAAAAAAATACGTTACAGAATTTACTTCGTAATTCACGTTTAATACCTCGGTCACGTTTTTCCATTTACCTTTTACCGTTACATGAACGCCTTGCTGAAAACCTGATGTCGAAACCGTAATTATTTTATTATAAATATATATTGAATGAGACAATATTGATTTGAAAGTAAATTTATAAAATTTATTTTCGATCGATTTACAGTAAATATTTTTTACCTAAAGAAAATTTAATGTAGTTAAAGGACATCATAATCTAAATAAGTATTTTTCTTTCCTAAGTGTGGAATAACAGTTAATTTTTTTTTATTAAATAGCATTCTCTCTTGTCAGATGATAATTCTTAATAATTATCTTTGGGGAGCGGAAATTTGTAAAAATCTCCCTACAGAGATGCTCTAAACATAAATAAGTTGTAACAAGCGTATAAAATTTCGACGTAGCTTGATGAGAACGTATGGCTTAGTGGTTAGAGCGCCAAGTCGGTTTCCAGGAGGCGTGGGTTCGACTCCCCCTACCTTGAAAAAAAAAATTTATACGTGTTCTAAATAAGTATATACATATGTAGGAAACTGTGAGAGATACATATGTACCTATATAGTGATTACAAAAAATTGTGACTTGCAAAAAATTTTGGCGTTTCTGAATGCGGTTTGATTTGGCTACAATCCAGGGATTGACCCTTTCTTCTTGGCTGCGACCTAGATAAAGTTTTTAGCAGCTTGAATTGTTTAATGCAGACCGAATAGATTTCAATGAAATTGCACTTAGCCTTATACGATTGTGATCTTCTAAAACGTTTACCAAATATATGTATATATATATATATAATCTCAGCTTGATTTTTTATAATTAACATCTAAATAAAAGTATCTTTTGTAAAAGGATTGAAAGAATTTAATGATCTGAAGCAAACTGAAGTTCTTCTATTCATGTACTTTATAATTATAGATTTTTTTCAGCTTCACGCTGTATTCTGCACACAGCAGAGTAAGCAGAGAGAACATAGTGTTAAGACACTCCGTTCTCCATTTGCCGTTATAGATACAAATACAGATATATGTTTGTATTTGCACAGGGGCCCTTTAAATTGCTCTAACACTCGCCTTTGCTGCTCTAGCCCCAATATAAAAAAAAAACCTCAACAGAAACAAATATCGCCTTTTGTACAATTTAATTACAAACTTGGCTGTCTATCAAATAATTACCATAAAATACTTGCTATGACATATTACAGATAAGTAGCAAATAGTATATTATTATTGGTAAACATAACAAATTAGGACAAAGAGAGGTTGTAATGCTATTACATGACAGGTATTAAGGTGGCATTTATATTCACAAGCACTATGTGCTTGTTTTTTTATATAACATTTTTTTTTACTAAAAGTAAACCTTAAGGATTTAAAGAAAACACGAAAACGAAATTTTGCATTCAAAAAAAAGTTGATTTAATTGATACGATTGCAAATCAAGGAGATTTTTTTTAAGATTGTAATTTTCTAAATTGTGAACTTGAGCACAAGACTAAGAATAATTTACTGTTCAATTATATATTGCTTATTGTCTAGATACTTCCACAACTTTACTATACTATGTAACATTTAATATAATATATTAAGTAGACTAAAATACGGCATTTCCAAAAGTAAAACGTTTAGCTTTTAACATATTTTAATTCTGGCACACGAAAACCACATTAATGTCAGCTTTTGTAATTTTAACAGTTAGATTCATAAATTCTCCATGTTAGCTGAATACGAGCATTCACAAAATATACTTTTATTTTTGTAACTATGCATTCTAACGTACAATAACAACTTTTATAAAATGCATAAAGTCATTATTTCAGGAGCGTAATCTATATATATAAAAGGACTTGTGCTGACTGACTGAGGTAAGACGCACGCAGAGCCGTAACCGCTGTGCGTAGAAACGTTAAATTTGGGCAGATGTTTATATTCATATTCTGGACATCCACTAAGAAGGGAATTTGAAAAATTTTAACCATAAAGGGATGAAATAGAGGTTGAAAGTTTGTATGGATTTTTTTTTATCTTTACCGATTTTCATAAAATTTCAAAATTCAGACTCTTAAAAATATTTCATTGAACACGTGTTTCTTGGTTTTTAAGAATTCACCCCCTAAGGGTTCAAATCAGGGGTTGAAAGTTTATATGGAAAAATCTTTAAATTGCCACCGATTTTTATAAAAAATTAAATTCAGACTGTTAAAAATATTTTATTGAACACGTGTTTAGTGGTTTTTTTAGAATTCACTCCTAATAAGCGGGCGAAGCCGCGCGCGCCCACTAGTCTATTATACGAGTACATTGTAAAATGTCAGCAAAAAATATAATATATGAATATAATTGAATAGTTTAATGTAAACTATAAGTATTATAAAATGAAATATAGAATTACATTACATTAAACAACCCATCCTAGAAGAAAAATCTTATTAATTGTTAAATATGTACCTACTACCACAAACTCCACTTTGCGAACTGTAGAACAATAGCAAGAGACAAACACTATAAAAATTAAACTACTGTATTGTCTATATATATACATATAAAATTGTAACTGAACGCTGTCTGTACGTTGGAGATATACTTCAGTGAAAAAATATTATTAAGGGAATCTATGAAAGTAAAAGAACTCAAAACTTTTTTTTTTAATTGTGTTATCCTTAATGTTTAATGTTTGTTTTATTTTAATTGGTTTATAAATAAAAAAAATATAGTCTTAAGTTCGACAAAAATGATATAAAATTGTTATATTTAATTATTCAGAGCCGGTCGTGGCGCAGCGGCACGAGGTGTGACTGCAAAACCGACTGGCTGTGGGTTCGATCCCCACTCGAGGAGATGAAATATTTACTTAAATTTATATTTCCATTTCTTCGCTCTGGTGTCGAGGTTAAGCGCGGCTTTGAGTTCTGCCACTCAACACGCAATGCCTCCAAAATTCGGCAGAAAGTGGGGAACGGAGTGTCTTAACACTAGGTTCCCTCTGCCTACCCTGCTGTGTGCGGGATACAGCGTGAAGCTAATTTTTTTTTTTTTAATATTTAATTCTCTGAAAATCTGAAATTTTCTTAATTTTCAATTTATAGATATTATCTTTAAAATTATATTAATATAAGAACAATAGTAATTGAGATTAGCAAATAAATAATTGTATAGTTCACGCGGGTGAAGCCGCGAGCGGGTCCCTAGTATAGACATAATAGAGACGTTGTCTTGAACTACTCTAACAAAATCCGCACACGAAATTCCATACGTCTTTTGTAGCGTAGAAATGGGTTGCCAAATTGTTGGTAAAGTTTTGTCAGCGAACTGAAACAAAGTTCTAATAATTTCATTTCCTACTTTACCTGTTATTGTAAATATAATATACTAGAGGGCTCGCGCGGCTTCGCCCGCTTATTATTAGTGAATTCTAAAAAAACCAAGATACACGTGTTCAATAAAATATTTTGAACAGTCTGAATTTTAATTTTTATAAAAATCGGTGGCAATTTTAAGATTTTTCCATATAAACTTTCAACCCCTTATTTGAACCCTTAGGGGATGATTCTTAAAAACCATGAAACACGTGTTCAATGAAATATTTTTAAGAGTCTGAATTTCAAATTTTATAAAAATCGGTACAGATTAAAAAAAAATCCATACAAACTTTCAACCCCTATTTCATCCCTTTAGGGTTAAAATTTCTTCCTTGCCTTCTTAGTGGATGTCCAGAATATGAAAATAAACATTTGCCCAAATTTCACGTTTCTACCATCAGCGGTTACGGCTCTGCGTGCGTCTTACCTCAGTCAGTCAGCACAAGTCCTTTTATATATATAGATAAAAGTAACGGAGTATACATATGTTAGTTAATAAAGTGTGTATAAAATTTCATCATTTTAATGTTACTCTAAAAATTAATTCATAATTAACTATCCTCTTAAGCATCCTTTTATAAAATTAGTGAAGCATGCAAAAAGTTGCTTCTAAACGTTTATTAATTTATAATTAAATTCCTGCAGAAAGCTTTTATTGTAAATGTATTAATAAAACGATATTTAATAAAATTTCCTTTTTTTTAGATAGTATTAGGCACAAAACATTCTTATATATTGCTAACGTAAGTAATAAATAAGAAAATAAATTAAAAAAAAGTAGACATTTTACAGTTGTAATTTTATTAGATTATCTGTCTGAGTGTGCTAATCTTGTTATGCTTATAGCTTGTATAGCTACGTACAAGTGTACAAGATGAACTGCTTTTATATAAATACTAAGTAAGTTAGTAAAGCGACTGTTTATAGAACGGTATTTAGTATTTACATATTAGGTTAATCGTTAATATTTGTTTTACACTAGTGGCCCGCCCACCATTTCGATCACGTGGAGATCATTTCCAAACAACTTTTATTTACTATCTATTATCATTATATTTTTATTAGTTTCTTGATACCAGAGCGAGAAAATATAAAATGTTTAATTACCTCGAATGGGAATCGAACCAGCAAACTGTCTCATTTACAGTGGCACGCCTGCGCCATGACTAGCCTATACGTGATATAATAGTATAAATTTTAATTAAAAATATTTTATCATATAAAATATAAATACAGATATTAGTATGAATGATAAACTGAAATATATTTGATATTCTTATGTCGATTCCAAATGATGGAGTCAAACTTAACTAATTATGTTTGCTACTGTGTATATAAAACTAACTAATAAAAATATATATAAAAAAATTAATTATTTATAATTTTTGTTTTTAAATAGTATGTTAGAAAACTTAGAAATAGATAGGCAGACTTATAATACAAAAGATAAGGGAGAAGAGTTAGAGAGATAAGAGTTCTACAAAATGTTAAATCATCTATTTAGGCGTAGCTACAGAACACGAATAGCACACTAATGTAGCATGTGTCAACTGAAAGGAACTATGAACATAACAGGGTGGGTGGTTTGTCGTAAATGGGTAGATTTGCGAAGATAAAAACACACATATTCAAATATTTCATGTGTTTTATTGAGATTATTATCTTCAGATTTTATTGTAGGTATTTGGTAAAACACAAACATTACATTAGACGCTCACAGTCTCAGGTGTGTAGTTGGTCATATATTGTATTTATGCAGATGAGACTAAACGGCAATTCCCTTTCCGCCTCGTCACTTGCATTAATCAATAAACATTCAATTTATTTCATTGTTTATGATGCAATGAAATAAACTGAACAAGAATATTAAATCACAACAAATTGAACATTGCCTAAGATATCTTATTAGTTTAAGTATTTTCTTACAATTAGACAGAAAAATTTGAGAACTGATTTTTTAAAGTTTTATAGAATTTGAGGGCAGTTGTGGCGAAAGGGTGACTGTAAACGCGACTAGTTGTGGGTTCGATCCCCACTCGAGGACATTAAATATTTAAATAAATTTATAATTCCATTTCTTCGCTCTGGTATCAAGGCAAAGCCATTCAGCACGCAATGCCTCCAGAACTCCATACTACTACAATCTTGAAATCTTGAAATTGATACGGAACGGTTCGCCCTCGGTGAGCGAACTGACTTACACTCAACTGGTTTTTTTATATAAAGAGCATTGTTTTATATTTTTATTATTTTTTCATAAAACATAATTACTTATATGAAGCAAGAACGGTTACGAACAAACAATTGCCGCAAATTCATACAAATAAATTAACATCGTTTTGATTTAGTAGGATCTGTGTATGTGTATAGAAGATATTATTAAGTGATTTTGACGTCACGTATCTATAATAAGGTAGTTACTGATGATATTAATCTTAAGATGAAATTTGATATTGGTTATCGCGAACCGTGACGAAAGCTAATTCAAATTAAGTTATATATAAGTAAATAAAGTTATATATAAGTTATAAACTTATATATATAAAAATATACTATTACAAAATTAAATAACATTAAGTGAAAATATTGAAGCTTCTAATTTACTTAAAACACTAGGGTAGGCAGAGGGTTAAGGCACTCTGTTCCCCATTTTCCGCCGAAGGCATTGCTTGTTGATTGGAGGAACTCAACGTCGCGCTTCGCCTCGACACCAAAGCGAAATGAAAATATTAAATATTGCATTTCCTCGAGTGAGAATCGAACACACAACCTGTCGCCTTTACTGTACACACACTACACTTTGTGCCCCTGCACCACGACTCGCCTCACTTACTAAAGACGTATTTATGTAAATTTTAGTTGATTTAATTATATTGGAGGTATCTATTATTTGATATCACAGACAGCCCGATCGTATGAGCAATCGTAACAAATCTACAAGCCGCCGATGGCTGTAGCGAGACGCTATACATTATACGTCCTAACGACAATTTAACTGGCTACCCAAAGATCGAACATCGCTATCTTAACTGTACTCATGAATCTGTAACGGTCGTTTTCATTTGTTTTTGCCATTTGTTATCAAAGTCAAATTGATACATACTATTTATTAGCAGCGCATTTATATTCTGTGTCTATTTTGTAAGAAGTAAGTCTTCACCTTCCCTTTGCCAACTATATGTTTATATTATCAAGGTTCATGTATAAATATACGTTTTTAGTTTTTAGATTTTTCCTTTATTTGTACCTTGTGGCATATTTCCTATTTATGGGTCCACTGTATTGATTACGCCGCGAATTTCATACAAAATACAGGAAAAACGATACGTAAGTGCTCTTATCTCTTAATTGTGTTCACTTTGAAGCTTGATTTTCTTCGTGCTCTAAGGGACCGTAGACATCCACCCAATCTCTAGATAAATGGACTAGGTTATTATATGGGTTCCTTTTTTTTCCTTCTGAAGTACGGAATCCTAAAAAAAGTTAAAATATATGTAAAGGAAAAAATATTGAGGAGGCGACTATTACTAACTACACTACACTAACTACTATTGGGACTTGCGGCATCCAACTTTAGGGATTTGCATGTGTCTCCAATATTACCGTAATTCAAAGAACTCAAAATTTTATCTTAAAACAAATCGGGAACTGTCCATGGTTCATACAAATTAAGGAAATGCATAACTATCTCCGAATACCTACAATGAAGGGTTACACACACAGACAGACTAGACAATACACAGACTAGTAATACGAACTAAAAAAAGGTTTGAAAATCATCCAATTAAATTAGCCGATCAACTCATCTTAGCTATGGCAATAAGCCGACTAAAAAAAAAACAAATTCTAGACACAGCCACCCCAATGTCATGCTAGGCAGTTATTCCATATGGGAGACATTTCCAATGGGGAATGAATTCCTAAAAAGCCACTATAGCTCTCCACATATCTGTTTATAGTGCTTAGACTGATCGCATGATTATATTTAACAAAAAAAAACTTTTATTGTCATTAGAAATAATATTCTTATCAAACTAATAATTCCACTTAATTCTTGAATTTTTTCTTTTATTTTTTTTTATTCTTAAATCAATAAGATACTTTATACTGAAATTAAATTCTGTATTAAACTTGGTTGGTTTAGAAAAGTGTATGCACAGCAAAATTTTATGGATGATTCTGTAAAAAATATAAAAAAAGAATATTTGGCAGATTTCCATAAAGCAGGCAAATATTCAACAAGTATTTAATAAAAAATATAAATATTATACTATTGATTATTTTTATGTCAGTATGATATCTATGCGCTGTTTTTCATCTGTATCCCGGACATAACAGGTCAGGCAGAAGGAATCTGGGAACCTAATATTACAATACTCTGTTCCCATTAAGACACTTCCGTTTTCCCGTTTCCTCTGAATTCTTTCAATTGAGTTCAACAGTT
Source organism: Heliconius erato x Heliconius himera (assembly GCA_013421005.1). Classification (NCBI taxonomy): domain Eukaryota; kingdom Metazoa; phylum Arthropoda; class Insecta; order Lepidoptera; family Nymphalidae; genus Heliconius; species Heliconius erato x Heliconius himera. The sequence continues at coordinate 23,093 of JAATLQ010037274.1, read as the reverse complement.
CAACTTCAATTACTTCAATTAAGTGGCGGGACTCGACGCCGCACTTTGCCTCGTTACCAGAGCGAGGAAATGAAAATAAAAATATTTCAGTCTCCCAAGTGGGAATCGAACCCACAACCATAATGTTTATTGTTTTATACCACGAAAGCTTCTCGAAACGAAAATCAAAGCCAAAATAAATCTTTATTTTCTGCTTACTATAGAAATATGCACGTTGGTTTGTGGTCGTAAGTGTAAGAGATTTCTGTTATAAACTTGTGAATACTCCAACTTTTACACTTTACGGCAGCTGTTACGATCGCATATTTTCTGCACAGCTTTAACCGAAAACAAAATTTTCTAAAACATTATATCCAAGTCAACGATAACACGCGTGAGTGTGCTACGTAAGGAGAAGATATTTTATGTACCTATTCAATTAATTTTATAAGCTCAGTGAGGTATAAAGTGGATTAAAAATTAACAACATATAATAGCCCACACGTGACACTGACTGTATACGAAGGATTTTAAAGAACTTTTTCAATTTTTTTTATAATTTGATGCTGAAATTGTTACGAACACATTGTTTGATAAAGTTCTGAATAAAACAGTTCCGGCTCCGTTATATTGTCATTATGAGAGAACCCTCGTTATCCTAATAACCATATAACTAAATAATGGTTAGATTTCATATAAATAGTCTAATACAATACACCACATCGTAACTTCCTTGTCAATACTTAGTGACTAATAACTAAAATGAAAAGACAGAAATTAATTAAAATGGTATCTACATACCACTGACAGATGTCTAGAGCAACCGTTATAGTATTGAAGAAATAATTTGATTAATTAAAATAAAAGGAGATTTCCTTTATCATTAAATACAAAAGATTACAGAATATTCCACAAGATGGATTATGATGACTAGTCCAGAAACTATGTAATAGTTTTATCTCTTACAAGTATAAGATAGTATGAATATGACACAATTTTATCCAAAGTAAAAACCACATTTGTTATTTTTTAAAAATTAGCTTTTTGCTATATTCCGCACACTGCAGAGTAGGCAGAGTAAACCTAGTGTTAAGACACTCCGTTCCCGACTTTCCACAGAATTATGGAGGGACCGTGGAACTCAACGTTGCGTTATGCCTCGACACCAGAGCGAAATAAATGAAAATTTCAATTTAAATATATTTTATTTTCTCGAGTGGGTATCGAACCCACAACCAGTCGCGTTTACAGTCACACATCGTTCCTCTGAACTTAAATACTTATCTTTTAAAGGACATAAATCTTCATTACGAGATTTTGATGAAAATGAACGATGCGAAAGAGGTACGAGTATGTAGAGACCGTAGCGTTTGGCGCTACGTGCTCTCTGACTACCCCGCTAGGGACAAAGCGTGAAGCTAAGTGATAATAAATCTGTGCTTAGGCTAAGTAGTAAGCAAACTTACCATTAATTGAACGTCATGCTGATTTTATCACGAATTTTACCATTTTATTAGTAATAAAAATACTTTTAACTTAAGTTATACTATACACTGAATTTTAAAGAATACGACTAAAAGCTTCTCTTATATCTGGAACGTCTGCCAACTAAAGCAAGAGGAAAAAAAACTGTGCTGTGTAAAAGGTTTTTAAAAGATCTTATGAGTTAAATTTTAGATATTTAAAACTGTAACTATCAGAATGTAGCGGATAGATAAATTAAAAATAATATACATAAATTTATTGACAATTATTTGTATGTTTTATTATGTTTTCACGTTTCACGTATTGTTATGAGACCTTTTGTTCTGGCGAAATCTAATGTATTGACAATAATAAATATTGAGCTACATTCTACAATTTTTCTCTTGACATGCTTTTATTGATATAATTTTGTCAGCAACACTGTATAACATTGGAGATATAGATTCATAACTCCGACGCGCTAAAGTAGATTTTACCCAAAGAAATTCATATTTATTTAATCTTATGTGTGTTGTTGTGGTTTTGGTAACGTCGTAAATAATTTTCGAACGTTAAACGTGTTAGCCTTTTTGTACACTGAGGCCGTTGGATGACGATATAATAAACTCATAGCCACTGTACACAATACAGTGTGTAATAAAACGATGTTATTTTTATAACAAAATATTAATGATTAATTGTAATCATTTCTTTAAAAAAAAGTAATGATATACCATTAAAAACCTAAATGTTAAAAGCCAATTTCAATTTTAATTAACGAGTCGTTCTCGAGATCTATATGGGTGCCGAATTTAGTGTTCACTCGGGATAAAACTCTACTTCTACTGGTGTATAGAGTATGAAAAAGCATCATAATAATTAAAACTAATACTAAAAGCACATTTACACAAGAATGAATTTTCAAGCATTTCTATTAAGCTAAAAGTTTTATGTGAATGTCTATACAACAACAATGTGGGTTTCAAAGAGGTATGTAAAAAAGCTTATATAAATAATGTTATTATAGTGTCATGCTGATGTGCTAATCGTTGTTTTTAAATAGCTTTTAAATATAATTATAATATGTGATAAATATAATTATAATATAATATGTGAGAGGCCAGTAGTGGCGCAGGGACACAAAGCGTGACTATAAAATCGACTGGATGTGGGTTCGAACCCCACTCAAGGAGATTAAATATTTATTTAAATGTATATTTCCATTTCTTCGCTCTGGTTTTGAGGAAAAGTGCGGGGTTGACTTCCTCCCCTCAATACGCAATGCCTCCAGAATTCGGCGGAAAGTGGGGAAAAGAGTGTCTGAACACTAAGTTCCCTGCCTACCCTACCTGCCTACTACCCTGCTGCATGCGGGATACAGTGTGAAGCTGATTGTATAATATATGAATATTTGGTAAATATAGAGAAATAAATGAAAGATTGATTGATTTGAGGCTAGTCGTGGCGCAGGGGCACAAAGTGTAATTGTAAAACCGACTGGTTGTGGGTTCAATCCCAACTCGAGGAGGAAATATTTACTTAAATTTATATTTCCATTTCTTCGCTCTGCTGTCGAGAACAAGCGCGGCGTTGAGTTCTGTCACAATACGCAGTGCCTCCAGAATTCGGCAAAAAGTGGGGAACGGAGTGTCGTAACACTAGGTTCCCTCTGCCTACCCTGCAGTGTGCGGGATACAGCGTGAAGCTGATTTATTTATTTTATTTAAATAAAAGATTACTTTTCTATACTTTTTATTATTAAAAGAACATAAGGGAGTAATTAACCATCAGATAAACAAAGTTTACTTCTTAACCCGCCATTGGTGACGTGTATATCTGTGAGACCTCCTCCTCCTCTTTTTCTTTGGAAAAAAATAATTCTACCAAATCTATGAAAGAACTCCATCGTTTATCCGGTCGGACTAAAACAGTTACAGTTACTAAAACTTACAACAGGACGACAAACATAGTTGAACTTGCCTAGAGTATTGAGACTATTATATTCAGAAATGCTGAAGATAGATGATAAGAGTGGGGCTATCGGTGCTTTACGGTACTGAAAACGCGGATGGCGAAAAATAGAAAAACCAAATATTCTTGAGCACGTAGTGCCTTGTTGCAGTACTTGATTGAAATTATATATATGTAACCTAACTTATTAGTTACTAGCGGCCTGCTCGCGGCTTTGCCCGCTTGAATTACATGATTAATTTAAGAAATATATATACTACAAACAGCCTTAATTATTAATTAATTGATTTGGATAAGTACTCACGATATTATTTGTAAAATAACTTATATTAGCTCCTGTACAGTTTTTAAATTAGTAACATTATTAGTTAAATATATAATTGGTATACAGAATATACATAGAAAGCACGTTTTTAGGCATTTTTATATAATCTATAAAATAATCAACATTTTCGGTCAAGTTCAAGTCGCACTCATGCCCCGAGAGTTTTCGTACCAGTTTCATGATAGGAGATACACCAAAAGAATAACTAATTAAGTTGTCATTTTGTATCAATTTAAGTACAGATTAAAATTTGTACTTAATGGTTTTTTCTGTGACACAAATACAAATAAGTAGTCAATTTTTGAAAAATAATTTTGGAATTTTCCTTTATACGTGCCGTAAGTTTTAACTTCTTAACAAATTTCGAAATTGTATATCAACGGGAAGTACCCTATAGTTATGATAGAAAATGCGACAAAAAA
>JAATLQ010037274.1:0-18832 GCA_013421005.1 Heliconius erato x Heliconius himera | reverse complement strand
CATTTTATAAGAATTTTGAGGTATGTACCCTAAAATACCCTTGGCACAAACATACATGCAACATACAGGTGCAATAGTGCAATGTCGGTACGTGTCGCTTGTAAGTTATGAAATAATACTGCGGGATATTTTTATAAACAGTGTCAGAGCATTTTTTCTTGAGACACAATTTTTTAGAGGTTGCTACCAAAAGTGATTTTTTTTATACGTTTCTTAAAAAAATATTAATAACATAAACCAACGAACGGACTGAAGAACCTATTCAAAATATTTCTTTGAATATTAAGTCATTTTTTATCACTGTGTTAAATAATTAAGAATTAAGCTAGGCTGTTACGAAGGTAATCTTCACCAACAATTCAATTAAGTTTACTTTGTAGTTAGTACTATGAACAACTGTACTTTAAAAACGTAACGTATCATGTGTAGTCAATAGATATCATTGCGCATGTTTCTTTTTTTTTTCAAATATAAATATCTTTAAAACTTTAAGTACATTATTTTTTGATAGAGTGTAGCGGTAACCTTTCCAAACTATATTTTCTTTTATGCACAACACCATCTATTTAAGATCCCATCGCAATTAGTGATAGCGTTACGTGTATGAAAGAGAGTATCAAGATTCGTTAGTACCTACTATTTTTGTCAACTGATAGCGTTACTTGTATCGATTTTTTTAATGTCTCAAATATTAACTTCTTGAAAACTTAAATACTTATATCTTTTGATAGAGTGAAGCGATTACAATGAAATAAACACTAAAAGCTACTTTGATTTATTTGTAATTTTTATGTATAAAAGTTGCTTAAATTTATTGTGTACTTTTTACGTGATACGTGTTCACATAAACAGACAAACAGATAAACAGACAAACAGACAAACAGACAAACAGACAAACAGACAAACAGACAAAAATTCCAAAAATGTTGGAAATGGACTCTGTTAATTATCCTTTAACACCCTGGCTAATTTTTTTTTTAATATTTTCAATGTACAGAAATGACTTTTCTACAAATTTATTATAAGTATAGATTAGTGAAGTATTAGGTCAAAAATCCCGGTCCGTGAGAAAGAGGTCACCAACGATGTAAGTCAAATTAACGTCACCAACGGCGCGGCGGGTTAAAGTAAATAAAAAACACTGATATTACGAAAATTAACAAAATTATTGAACTACAAAAAACAAATGAAACATAACTATCAATCAATTAAGTCATTGTTTAACGTTTAACGCCAAATATTAATAACCTATCTCCAACGTCAATCTTAGATTGTTTCATACATCTATCCAATCTCTAGATAGGATAGATATATGAAACAATCTAAGATTGACGTTGGAGATAGGTTATTAATATTGGGCGTAAACCAAAAAGATAATATTAGCGTGAAGTAGTCGAGGTAGTCCCAGCTCTGTGTCCCGGGAGATGTCCGCAATGTTGCGAGCGCAGAGTCTCGCACCGACCACAAAGTGAGTGCAGCTTCTTGTCTAACTGCTGCTGCCCGCTGCGGTACAGATAGTGCCCCTATTAGCTCTGAGAGTGTGCTGTATTGGAACTATTTATATAGAGATTGCTGTCTGTTTCTATTACTGGTATTTTTTTCTTTTTTAAGAAATCATTAACGAATGTAGAAAAAAAATTATAACTTATTTTATTGGAAATACTTATAAAATATTTTTTATAAAAAAAAGCCATCTCACTGGAAATTTAATATTAAATAGTAATACTCGGTATATTGGTATTATAAAATGAATAGGTGTCGATTACCTATTATATAAGTCATACGTAAAAATATGGATAACTCGAAACATTTTATTTTCGGAATGTCAGACAGAAGCTTTTCAAGTTTATGCACAATGTGAAGAAATAAATACGGATTTGAAATAAAATATTTTACTTTTGTTAGACAAGGCAACAACAGTTTATTTTATACCCCAAAAAAAGACATAAATACATTGCGGCGGATTTTATTGGGAAATGTTTACAATAAATTTCCATAATAAATTTCGTTTTACGTTTTATTTTGAATATCTAAACGTCGGATATCGCACTTGTATGATTTTTTTTAACATATAACAAGAAATTATTAAAAAAAGGGAATACTTCGTTTTATATTTTATTGTTTATTGTTAACACTTACCAACATAACAATTCTTAAGGCCGTCGTGGCGTAGCGGCACAGCTTCTTACTGTAAACGCGATGGTTTTGGATTCGAATTTAGGGTTATTCTATAAATTATTTCTTTAGACACATATTGCTTTACGATCATACCAAAAAAAGTAAAAGCTCGCAGACAGAAGTAGAAATAAAATAAACAAGAGTCAATTACACTATAGAGAGAATGTTTCCAGGCACGTTGTTAGCGAGGTCGCTCAGTTTGCGCTTCAGATCTGAGACGTCTGTTTGTCGACTTTGCTGTTCGTTTTGCAATTCAACAATCATTTCCTTCACTACTTCTATTTCGTTTTTCATTTCCTCTTCGTTCTAATGGCGAAAACATTGTATATTTAAATGGTAAAATACATACAGATATAACAGGATATTAAATATTTTTCATTTGCACTGCACCACGTCTGCGCCTATTTAACATTTGGTAAAATAAACCAGTTTATTTTTAGAATAATTTGAAATTATCAAAAAATCTGCTTTACGCTGCAGGCGCTACCTACCCTGCACACAGCAGGGTAGGTAGATCATATATAATCAAAAATGTATAAAACTTTAGAATTGTTACATAATAAAAATAGAAAGTATAAAGGAATACAAGTGACAATGAGTGCAAAAAGACTGATACTTAAGCGACTTAACTAAAACTTACATAAAATGCACGAGAACTACGAAAACGACTCGCCAACTCCCGAAGAGCATCTTCGTATTTACGTCTGAAACAATCTGTATTCTATTAAATTTGTATTAAAATTATTAAACATCAATGCCAGAGGAATCTCAACAAATCGTCTAAGTCAAGACTTTGAGAGATAATATTTAAAATTTTATCGTTTAATTACTGTAAAATATTGTTATAAAACGTTTCTCATACAAACAAATTTTATATAACAAATTATAAAAATGTTTGTAAAAATAATTCATTCCCCGTAAGTCGAAATTGAATCCACAACCGTGTAGCCTATATATGTATCTAATTTTCTTTGTATATAATTTTATAGTCGTTGAAATTGGTTATTTTCAAACCTTAAGTATTTTTTAAATACTTTTAAAGAAAACGTACATTTCTAATTCCATTTCGTGTTCCTCCTTTTTCAAAGATACCTCTAATTCAAAGCGAGTCTCTCGAGCTCTCTCGAGAGCATTTGTTATATCTTCACATTGTCTTTTAAGTTGCATCCTCTTAGCTGTGAGCTTGACTATAATAATAACTACGTATTAGATATAATCGATATAATACGCATATATGCGTGACAAATTTTATAGAAAAGCTAAAATTGTTTTATTGTAAGAAAAAAAACCAGTTATGTGCTAGTTGAATTCTGGGGCTTCCGTACGAATTTTATGATTGTATTATTATTGTCAACGGAAAGTACAATTTGTAAAATGTCGATTTATTGTGGATTACTTATATAAATATTCAATTTTCAATTTTTTCTTTCTTATACAAAAACCTATGTTCTCACTTCTTCCCAAATGGATATTTGGGAAGAAGTTTTTGTACCACAAACATAAAACATAAAAATAAGTATAAACGCATCCTTTGTTTGCGTTAACTTAGAATATTTTTTTTCTGTGCTCCAAGGGACTGTAAATCTCAATGTTTCACATTAATTTCAGCTCAATACCTCCACAGGATTTCGAGTTACACCACAAGAACCTACGGAACATTCAACAATATTCTTTTTAAGCTAACAGGTAATATACAAGGACTAATATACAAGTTGCATTGTATGAGAATTCTACGAAATAATTAAACTAAATAAATTGTAAAAGTTCAACATTCCAATAGTTATTTACGTACTGTTCTCAAGCTTGAGTCGTTCAGTTTCTACGTTATAAGACCGCGCTACACGGAGGGCGGCCATAGTTTCACGATACTTTTGTTCATTTTCGGCGTCCAAGGACGGCATCGCCGTCCGCTGTAATTAAATTACCGGCATAGGTGTTTTATATTAAGTTGTTGTGGGAGGTAAATTATAATTACCTGTTCAATTAAGTCGCTTTCTATTTCTTCTAAATTAGATTTAAGTAGACATATTTCAATTTGTTGTTCTTCCGGTGAATACATATTGTTAAATGTAAAATTACTTTTATTGTTATCTTAAAATTAACTAATTGAATAAGGTTAAGTCCTTAATTGAGTCAAACTGGTCTCATTTGGCGCTAAAAACACAGTGATTTTTTTTTTTTGCGTTCTTCAAAGACTACGATATAATATCATTCAACCTAATGTTTAAATAATTTGTTAGTTTTGGAAAACTTATAAATTAATATATATTTTTTTATTATATAAAAGTATAAAATATTCTAAAACGCCATATTTGAAAAAAATAATAACATATACACCAAAAAATGAACATTATTGTGTAATATTTTTAAGGCAAAAAATTATTTATAAAATAATAATAAAACAATACCATCGTTTTATTTCAACGTAATTTAAACTTTTTGAATTGAGTTTTAATAATGTAAAGGTTAGATAATTAGGCGCAAAAATTGTGCATTAAAGCTTTTACGACAAATCGAATAAGGTTCGTGCGATATTTAAAATGTAAATCAGTATGTACTTTACTAATATTTTTACATAGAAGCTACTTCGTCTTGACATCTAAAAAGTTTCACTTTAGACCGATAAATTGTACGCTATGGAACAGCACAAACTATACTTATAAATAATTAGAAAAAATCATATCCTGAAAATAGGCAACATTACGCTAATAATATAATAAAACTTTGTCTTTGAATTACTCGAATGAAATTTTACTATATATGTATAATAGATACGTAGTAATTAATTTACATAAAAATATTTGTTTTATTCATTTGTTTTTTTTATTTCTTCATTTAACGTAAAACTTTATTGTAATTACTGAACGTAAATAAAAATTAACACACAACAATTAGTCACACGATGGTTGAATTAGCAGTTCACATTTCAAAAATACAAGTGGGTTTTGACGAATGATATTTATATTCGATCGGTTATTAAAGTCGATTTTGTTTTCTTTATTCATCGTTCAGCTGCTGTTTAACATTAAATGTTGCTTTGAGAATATAATTTAATTGCTTAATTTATTCTGAAAAACACACTACATTTTTTTAAATGAAATCCCTTCTAAAATAAAAAAAAATTAAATAATTTTTTAATTCAACAATATTTTTATTATTTGTAAAAACTAATAGAAATTAACCCTGCCGTACAACTTCTTAACACTAGGTTCCCTCTGCCTACCTTGGTATGTGTGGGGTTCAGTGTGAAGTAAAAAATACCAGTTTTACATTTTCTTTAACTATACTTGAAGAAAATAAATGAGACCAACTTAGTAAGTTACACATATAACACTTGTTTTGTAACTTTATGAAGGCCACGTGCTCTTCCATATAAGACTTCATACAAAAATTCGATACAAAAATTGAATTTCAATTGTTTGGTACATACTCGTACCTACAGACAACATCGACAAACAACGCGTGAATGAAAATTGAATTTTATTTATATAACACTACAAAATTGATATTGAAAATACCTATGGGACAGTACTTGTCAATATTTCTTAATATGGATTTTAATCCTCCAACCATCACTTATACTCTTTATTGCACTTTGTAAAAGTAATAATACAAAAAAAAAAATAGTCGGCAAAAGATGTATCTGACATATTATAGTGAAACTATCCAATGATGCAATTATATTATAATAATAAAAATAACCACAGTAGATTCCCTCTGCCTACCCTGCTGTGTGCGGGATACAGCGTGAAGCTGATTTTATTATGATAATAATTTTCCAATTATGTTGCTTCTTACATTGGCGGTAATCTATAACTGTACGCTATGTAAATAAATATAAAATTAGTCAAAAATAATATTCAAAGTAATGGAGACTTTCAATTATTAAGGAGTCCGTTTCATGAAAATCATGTATATTAAAGTATAACATATAAATAAGTACAATTTACAATCAGCAAAATAGAACGTCCGGTCGTGTTGACATCTTTATGCTTGATACGTAGTACAATTGAGTACCGTAAGTCGATACAAATACTGATAGACGAATCCCAGTGAAGCTATATCTAATTTGTTAGTTGACTCTTGAGGCCAATACTTTGCAACAGCAAATAATTAGTAAGTCTGGAAAATCAAGTGAATTAAGTTCAATTATTTTTCCACTCACTTTAGAAGAAATCATTTTAGAAGAATTATTCTACAAAGAGTAATAAGCAAAGTTAATAGTCATAGCAAGTATTCTTATCTGAATGTTGACACTCGAGTTAATATATGTTAAGCTTTAAGCTTGTATACGACACGACGACGGATTGTGTATTCGTAGAGGATAAATGTGAGGTTTTAACTGATTGTGTATTTACATTTCTTGTAAATTTATTACTTAGAAGTATACATATAAAGACAACAAACACACAAAAATATATATTTTTTATTTTATTCCATTAATATGCTTGTCCTGAAAAGGCGTGCGTTCAAGAAGTATGTACATACATACTCATGTAAAGCGTTCCACTCATCCCCGCATTTCCATGGAACGTGCCGCCGGCGCCGGTGTCCTCTATCCATTGCGTTTCACTCGTATCACATAATGCAGGCATTTCCCAGTATTTTAATACAAAAGATACATTAAAATACACCTATTTATAATGAAATACTAAGAATCGACGTCGTCGTTTATGAATTAGTTTTCTACGGAAGAGCGTCATGACTTTGTAAATATAAATACGTTTTATAATATCTACGAGTTATTATGTCTACTACGAGCTACATACAACTAGCAGCTATTAAGTTTTAAATATTCTAGAAAGGAGCACACATGCACTTCATTTTTATGTTGATCGTTGTTATACAATATTGTTTTTTATATTTTTTCTAAATAAGAAAAAATATTTTAGTAAAATTAGTTACAAAACTGTTTATCTATAAAGTAACATGTTACTATTTACGGATTATATTATTTACGGACAAATTCAAGAAATAAAATTGAATTGATGAAACAATTAAGTATAAGTAAATACTATAGTAATACTGACACTCATTCATTGCATATATCTTACATATACGATAAACGTTCAAAAGGATGGTTGACAACTAGTCAAATCCAATAGATACTTCGAATACTTATTTAAAAAGTCCTAAGTGTGGAATAACACTTTAAAATGTTAAAAATAGTGCGAATTGTTAAAAATATACGTTGCGACGTCATAGCTTCGTTATGTGAAATGGCATATGTATTTATTTCATAAAATCAATGAATTGATTTGTAATTGTTTTAAAGTATTTTAATAAATTTGTAAGTTGAAATAATTTATGTTTGAGGCCGGAGCATACTCTACTACTACACATGTATGCTTCACGCTCTTCTCAATAACTGCGCGATGACTAACGCCTCACCATCTCCTAAAATGAAAATCTTTCGCGGACCATATTTAGGCTTCTGTGGACCACTGGTTGGAACCAGTGTTCTAGATACTTCCACGAATCTACTATACTATCTATGTAACATTTAATATACTATTTTAAATATACTAAGATACGGCATTTCCAAAAGTAAAACATTTAGCTTTTAACATATTTTAATTCTGGCACACGAAAACCACATTAATGTCAGCTTTTGTAATTTTAAATTTTTAACAATGAGATTCATAAATTCTCCATCGTTAGCTGAATACGAGCATTCACAAAATGTACTTTTATTTTTGTAACTATGAATTTTAACATACAATAACAACTTTTATAAAATGCATGAAGTTATTATTTCAGGAGCGTAATCTATTCATAAATTGTAAAATGTCAGCAAAAAATATATGAATACAAGTTAATAGTTTAAAGTATTATAAAATGATATAATTACGTTACATTAAACAATTAATCTTGGAAGACGGTGAAGTAACAATATTTCCTAACTGACATTTTTAACTAATTATCTTTTTTTTTTCATTTTAAATGCGAAGCTACTACACTATCAAAAAGTATATGAATATAATTCATAAACCATATATTATTATTATTTGAAATAATAAAAATAATAACACTTTAAATTCGTCAAGAAATAAAACGTTTCTTTTAGTTTGTGTAAAATTTTGACTTTGACAGTTAGATGTTATTGGCACTTCGCCGTCGACACTTGGATTGCACACTGTAGAACTATTGCAACAAACACACTATAAAACATACGTATTGCTGTATTGTCTATGTATATGGATATTATAAAATTGTAACTGATCTGTCGCTGTCCGTACGTTGGAGATAAACTTCTGTGAACAATAATTATTGGGGGCATCTTTGACAGTAGTAGAACTAAAAACTACAATTTTTAAAATTTGTGCCTGTTTGTCTATGCGTTTGTGCACGTTAATCTCAAAAACGGCTTAACTCAATTTGGCGCAGTTTTCACAATTGTATTTTACCGAGTTACTCTTAATGTTTAATGTTTGTTTTATTTGAATCGGTTTATAAATAAAAAAGTTATATCAATATAATGTGTTATTTTTTTATCAGCTTCACGCTGTATCCCGCACACAGCAAGGTAGACAGAGGGAACCTAGTGTTAAGACACACCGTTCCCCACTTTCCGCCAAGTTATGGAGGCATTGCGTCTTGATTGGCGGAACAAATGAAAATATAAATGTAAGTAAATATTTTATCTCCTCGAGTGGGGTAATATGTTTGTTTGACAAAAATGCTATAAAATAACAGTTATATTTAATTGGCTGAAACTTTAATTTGAAAATTAATGTATAGATATTATCTTTAAAATTATATTGTTATAAAAACACAGTAGTATATCGTATTAGTAAATAAAGCCGCGAGCGGGTCCCTAGTATAGAAATAAAGCTGTTGTCTTGAACTACTCTCACAAAACCCACAAACGAAATTCCATACGTCTCTTGTAGCGAAGAAATGGGTTGCCAAATTGTTGGTAAAGTTTTGTCAGCGAACTGAAACAAAGTTTTAATAATTTCATTTCCTACTTTACCTGTTATTGTTATTTATCTATAAATATATAAAGTAACAGTGTTTAGATATCTTAGTTAATAAAATGTATATAAAATCGCATCGTTTTAATTTGCATCTTAAATTAATTAATAATTGACTATCATCATTTTATAAAATTACTGAAGTAAGCAAAAGGTTGCTTCTAAATGTTTATTAATTTAAGATTAAATTCTTGCAGAAAGCTTTTATTGAAAATGAACGTCAAAACATATCAAGTGAGTTATAAAATATAAATTAATTTAAAAAATATGAACGATATAAAGACTGTAAATGTATTGATGAAATATTACTACTGCTACTAGCTTCACAAGCGTGAAGCTAAGTGAAGTTAAGTTTAAGTTACTAGCTTCACGCTTTATCCCTAGCGCAGTAGTCATAGAGAACATAGCGCCAAACGCTTCGGTCTCTACATACCTCTTTCGCCTCGCCCATTGTCATCAACCTCTTCATACATGCCCTCCGGCGGGTCCCCATGCTTTTTATGTGACCTTCCTCGAGTATGATTCTGTGTGTTTTCGAAGGTCAACCGAGGTCTCCCTCTACCTCTCTTACTCACTTTTCCATCATAAATCTTTTTTGCCATTCTTGCATCACTCATTCGTTCGGCGTGCCCATACCACCTGAGCACGTTCTTCTTCATTCTCAAAGTGACATCCTCTCTAGTACCTGCCATTCTGTGTACCTCTTCATTGCGGATTATATCAACTAATTCATAAACATTTTATAATTTTTTGTTGTAATTTTTTAAAGTCAGACAGAACTTAAAGATCTACAATTTTATCTGTCTGTGTGTGCTAACCTACTATTGTTATGTTTATAATATGTATGCACATATCATAGCAACGTACTTGCTGTACTTAGTCATATTTTGAAACTCCCTTTACTAGTTTATTTTTATTTTATTCCTGGTATTTTACTGTTTACTGTACTCAAACAATGACCTTACTCACGATTGTATTTATTTATTACTTCACACCAAACCAAAATAATACTTTGACGTAATATGTTGATATTTTGCTATGTTGGACGTGATATTTATTAAAATACTTTTTCATAAGATTTATTACACACAATATTCTATATGTATAATTAAGAATCAATTATTTTCCTATTCCACCACACTCAGCGGGCACATGCTACAATACTCAAATCGAATGAGCCACGTCAGGCCGAATGTTGTTTTAATTGATACTATCAATCTTTGTCATTTGCCAGACAATCATTTAGTGTACGAGATGAATTGCTTTTATATAAATACTAAGTAAGTTAGTAAAGCGACTGTTTATAGAACGGTATTTAGTATTTACATATTAGGTGGATCGTTCATATTTTTTTTACACTAGTGGCCCGCCTCCCACTTCGTTTGCGTGATACTCTATGATATTTCCAATAGCCATTTACTATCCGTTATAATTTTTTTAGCTTTTCGATACCAGAGCGAGGAAATTATAATATTAAATATTCCATTTCCTTGAGTGGGAATCGAACCAGCAAACTGTCTCGTTTACAGTGGCACGCCTACGCCATGACTAGCTTATATTTGAGTATAATTAACAATATTTAAGATATGATTTATAAACTCAAGTATATTTGATATTCTTAAGCCAATTCCAAATTATGAAGTCAATCTTAACAAATTACTAAGTATATTACTAATTTTTTTATTCATTTTCTGAACTTTCCTATGTCTAAATCGATATGTTTGCTACTGTGTTTTAATAAATAGCTACTCCTATCCATTATATTCAATAATAATTGATAAATGATTTTTGTTTTTATATATTATGTTAGCAAACTTAGAAATAGATAAGCAGACCTATAACACAAAAGATAAGGGAGAAGAGTTCGAGATATAAGAGTTCTACAAAATGATAAATCATCTATTTAAGCGTAGCTACAAAACACACTACTGTAGCAGCTGAAAAGAACGATGAACATAACATAGAGGTTTGTCGTGAATGTGTGAATTGGCGAGGATGTTATTCTCAGATTATATTGTAGGTATTTGGTAAAACACAAACACATTAGAAGCTCACAGTCTCAGGTCTCAGGTGTATAGTTGGTCATATATTGTATTTATGCAAATGAGACGAAACGGCAATTCCCTTTCCGCCTCTTCACTGACATTAAGCAATACACATTAATTCAGCTTACTTGATTGAATATCATTCAATGAAATATACTGAACACAAATATCAAATCACAACAAAATAAATATTGCCTAAGGTGTCTTATTAGTCTTAGTATTTTCTTGTAATTATACAAAAAAGTTTCAGAACTGAAATAAATGTTCTTTTGTTAAATATTTCTTAAATATTTGAGGCCAGTTGTAGTGCAAAGGGTGACTGTAAACGCGACTGATTTTGGGTCCGATCCACACTCAAATAAATTAAATATTTATTTATCAAGGCAGTTATTTGTACCGTAGTACTTAAGAGTTAGACTCGACCGCTGCTTTCCAACCATCACTACCCCCTGTATAGAAGGAACGACGGTTGCGACACTCGGGACGCCAATACATGAACTAGTCAAGATTAATATAAAAAATATGTAGATTGTATTATTCATAATTAACTATATTATTTATTTATATTGCTACGCATATTTTATTATTATTGTTTATTTATTTTACAACTTATATCCAAGATACATACTGTTACAAGGTTGTCGGATTATTCCCGTAGACCAGTAGTTAATTATGGAAATCTTAATTTATTTAACAGATAAAAACCATTACAACCTTATAAATGTAGTTTAATGAACTACAACAATGAACTTCAGTTTATCAAGTTTTATAACTTGTAATTCCCATTGACCTACAATCCTAAAATCGTGAAAATGATACATACGGTTCTTTATTTAAAGAGCAGGTTATATACTTTTATTATTTTTTCATAAAACATAATTACTTATACGAAAGCAAAAACGGAATTAACATCGTTTCAAATTAGTACGATCTGTGTACATATATGTATAGAAGACATTATTAAGGAATTTGGCGTATTATCTATAATAATCTAGTTGCTGATGATATTAATCTCAAGATGAAATTTGATATTGGTTATCGCGAACCGTGACGAAAGCTAATCCAATTCAAATAAAGTTATTATAATAATATCCTCTTTTACTTAACATTAAGTGAAAATACCTAAGCTACGAATTAACTTAAAAACATAAAATAAATCAGTTCCAGACACAGCAAGGTGTACAGAGGGAACTCAGTGTTAAGACACTCCGTCCCCCATTTTCCGCCGAATGTTAAGTAATGAAAATATTATATATTTCATTTAGCAAACGTGACAACCTGTCACGTTTGCAATCATACTTCGTGCCCCAGAGCCGTGACTGGTCTCACTAACTAAGTAACTTATTGATGAAAAATTTAAAATATTTATATTTTCTTATATTTCAGGTATCTAATGGTTGATATCGCAGACAGCCCTATCGACTAAGCAATCGTAACAAATTTACAAGCAGCCGATGGCTGTAGCGATATTTTAACTAGCTACCCAAACTTCAACATTTAAAAAAAACAAAGTGAACATCGCTATCTTAACTGTACTCATGAATCTGTACCGGTAGTTTTCATTTGTTTTCAAAGTCACAGTGATACATGCAATTTATTGCAGCGCATTTATATAATCTGTGTCTATTTTGTAAGTAGTAAGTTTCTCCCTTTACTTACTATATATTTATGTTATTAGGGTTCCATACCAAAAGGTAAAAACGGAACCCTTATAGGATCAATTTATAGTCCGTGTGTCTGTTTGTCAAGACCATTTATCTCGAGATATTAATATCAAATAGGGGAATTGTGCTTAAGATGGCATACTAAGATAAGATGACACACTGCCAATATTGATTTAAATATTTGCGCTAAGTGTGATCTTATGACGTTTTAGAGAGTGTCTTTAGATATCGCTAGTATTCAAATTCATTATGACGGAAGGTAAACGCAGATTGGCAAGTAGTTCATGTTTTCGTAATTTTGAATAGTAGAAAATTTTTCTTTCGCTTTTGCTTGGTGGTGAAAATACACGTAAGGTAAGGATTTTCTACTTGAAGTAATTTTTAATGTAAAATAGGCTTATTATATGACACAACTAACGCTAAAAGCGCATTCTTACCCATAAACTTTTGTCACAACTGTTACAATTAAATTCACATATCCATCCATACAATTCCCCTACTCAGGTCTATAATCAATCAAAAGATTACTAGCGCTTACTTATGATTTTGCTACATTTTGTATGATAATAAAAACTTATAGAGTACACGCTGTGGGCCTACAGATTTGAAATTCAGCACGAAGTGAGATCTTACAATATTATTTGTATAGAGAAAAAAAAAGAAAAAAATTCGAATAGTATAAATTATAGGTAATTGATAGAAAAAATATATTAGAAACTTATATTTTTAAATAATTTCATACAAAACGAGTGCATGCAACCGCAATGTTACGTTTGTCAACTTTTATAAGTTGTACAGTTTACTCGTATACCTATCCCTTTGACCTACCATCCTAAAATTGGTACGGAATTTTTTGAACCGGTTTTTTTTTAAATAACTGTACTGCTTCCAACTAAAATAGATACTTATTCGTAAAGATACACTTTTTGCTTACTAACAAGTACCTATACACTTCTAATGGAAACCAATCTTCTAAACCAATACATGAAAGAGAAAGAAAGACAAAATTATATCTATAACATACTAACCCTATAGCATTTCTTTTTCTTGAGCTTCACGCAGTATCCCACATAGCAGGTTAGGCAGATGGAACCTAGTGATAAGACACTCCATTCCCAACTTTCCGCCCATCGAAGCTTTGCGTGTTGAGTGGCGGAACCTTGTTACCTACGCGAAGTAACTAAATCAAATACATCATTCACCCGGATTGGAATCGAACCCACAACCGTCGTGTCTAAAGTCACACGCTTGTGCCACTCCTTTTTTATAAATTTTACCCAATCTCAAATAATATTTATCTCTGATGTACATTAAATGGACGAATAAACAATTTAAGTAAGTTAATTAATGTTATTTTTATTACCAAATATTAGTACTGTAATCGAGTTTATTAATTTTCAATTAATTTGCAAATAATTATTGAAACAAATATAATAATTATTGAAATAAATAAAGATCGTGGCGCAGGAGCACAGCGTGTGATTATAAACGCGATGGTTATGGGTTCGATTTCCACTCGGGGGAAATTAAATATTACTTATTTTCATTTCAGTCTGGTGACGAGGCAAAATGGGACATTGAGTTCCGTCTCTCAGCACGCAGTGCCTCGAGAATCCGGAGGAAAATGGGGAATGAAAGTGTTTTAATGGGGACAGAGTGTCTTAACACTAAGTTCCCCCTGCCTATCTTGCTGTGTGAGTAGAGCGTGGAGCTATAAAAAATAAATCCAATCATGTGCAAGTTCCTTTTTGTTCTTTCTGAAAATAAATTCCTAAAAAACGTAAAATTATACATTGGGTTTGATTTTTTTCATAGAATTCTAATAATTTTATTATTTTTTTATTGAGGAAATTATACAAAAATAACCTGCTTCCTCTTGTACAGCGAAAAAATTTAATAAAGATTCTTCAATTTCTATTAGAATTTTTTTATTGTATATCAATTTTAATAAAATTTTTCAATATAAATATACCTACATCCCGAACCACTCCCGTCCAATGTTCGACTTGCCGATAATGGATTTTGTTTGACCAATACCTAAATTACTTTAAAAGTGTCACTAACTGAAATTGCGTTTGATTTTTTATAATATATTTTGTAACAAAAACATTTATTAATATATTTTTAGTTGATAATTCTAAACGCCTTCGTTGCCTAATTGGAAAACATATAACTCTAAATACGTTTACTGAAATCCTATATATATATTAAAAACATACTTTTAGTTCAACAGTCTGGACAATACCTATCATAAATTTTCAATAAAGAATCTTTTCTTTTAACTCAATTACGACAAGTTTTTCAAACAGCTAATCGAGAGAGACATAAAACATTTCTACAAATTACAGTTTACAGATACACGATTACAGATTCATATAAATTAAATCAAATCAAATCAAATCAGCTTCACGCTGTATCCCGCACACAGCAGGGTAGGCAGAAGGAACTTAGTGTTAAGACACTCCGTTCCCCACTTTCTGCCGAATTCTGGAGGAATTGCGTGTTGAGTGGCAGAACTCAACGCCGCGGTTAGCCTCGACACCAGAGCGAAGAAATGGAAATATAAATTTAAGGAAATATTTCATCTCTTCGAGTGGGGATCGAACCCACAACCAGTCGGTCTTACAGTCGCACTTCGTGCCGCTACGCCACGACTGGCCTCTTTTAATTCTTTAAATTTCTTTAATTAAATACTAAATTAATTATCTTCTACGTCTATATCTATTTCATTAACGCAACAACCGAAGAGAGATAAATCTTCATCTAAAAAACAATATCATAGCATTTCCTTATTAAAATAGCGATGTAAATATCCTGAAGGTCTTATTGAATTCCATAATTTATAAGACCGTCCATTGTGATGTTGTGCCTACAAACGAAATATTTTTGATTTGTTCTACCATCCAGCAAGCAGTGTTTCTAAATTTTTGAAAAAAAAGGAAGAAAATGACGAATGAATCAGACAATACGTAAACTGTACTGTCTTGCATTTAAATCTTTGTAATTATTTAAATGCGACTTACACACACGAAATATTAACACCACTTTAAAGATATGAAATAAGGGTTGAAAGTTTGTATGGATTTTTTTCGGCACTGATTTATATAAAATTTGAAATTCAGACTCTTAAAAACATTTCGTTGAACGCGTGTTTCATTTTTTTTTTGGTAGTTCAAATAAGGGGTTGAAAATTTATTTTTCGTTTTATTTATTACTAGTATTTTAGATTTTTAAATGAAATATTAATATTTTCATTTCCTTGCTCTGGTGTCGAGGCAAAGTGTGATGTTGAGTTCTGCCACTCAACACGCAATGCTTCTAGAATTCAGCGAAAATTGAGGAACGAAATTGTCCTAATGGAAACCTAATGTCTTAAGCCTAGGTTTCCAGGTACCCCGTGCCCATCCTGCCTTTTATACAACACGCAGAGTGAAGCTAATAACATTTTCTCGTCAGTTTTTCAGATTTTTCAACTGCTTGTGCAAGCAAATCTTCCAAGCTATTTATATATTTTTATATTATATATTTTTTTCTTTGTTAATGGGCCCAATAATCTATGAACAAGGGTTAAATAATTTAATAATATGTAGTCGGGTGTAATAGGAAAACTTATAAAATCAACGCAATAAAAGTATTGAGAAGCAACTAATTTCAATAGGAGGTAAATGTGCAAAAGTTTTTGTTGAGTATTGAAAAACCATTCTCTCTTTAAATCCAACTAAATATACTGCTACAAGAAAAGTAAATTAGAAACGGTAATAAAAGAAAGTAGAACTACTACCTGGGGACGTTAAAATAAACAACCTACAAATTTACTTTCAATAGAAAAAACGCAACTTTGTTCGGATATTGCACAAATGCATTAGTTCTCCTAAAATAAAAACTAAACTAAACTAAGTAAGAGGATAAATGTCCTATCGTATGTTTTTAAATAATCAAGAGCTGCTTGCAACTTTATGATACCCTCGTCATAATACTTCCATATACCATCCACCAATATGACTAAACTTGCAAGCAAGTAGCAGGTACGGAGAATTTATTATTAATCATAAGTGATGAACCTCCGTTCTTTGTGTTCGACCAAAATTCAAGTCACTACGGGTTGAGTTGCAGTTGCAGCTCATCCATTCCTTGACGTTTAATTGACATTGCTTAACCACTTTTACTAAGGTGGCTTTTCGATATTAAGGAATATTTCTTTGACAGAAAAATCCATAACTGTTTACTGTTACTAAATACGGAAAACTTAACTAATAATGGTACAATTATTGACTCGTACTTCCTACTGTCATGAATGACCAAGTGAAGTTGTGTACTTAGCTCTAGTTCTATATTTTTTTTTATTGACATTAAAAATATTACATTCATCAAACTAATAATAAGTTCATTTAATTCGTCAAGCAATTAGATACCTTATACTGAACTTAAATGTTGTATTAAAAATGCAATATCATTTAATATTTTAAGATCACCCGCTCTTTAAGAATATGAAAGTTTTGTACTGAAATTCATTAAAAACAGATCGAACAGAGGACAAGCGGAATTGAGATAGATAGTACAGTCTTGGGAGATTAAAGTTGGTTGGTTCAGAAAAGTGTATGCATAGCAGAATTTTATGGATGATTATGTAAAAAAATTATTATAAAAAAAGTATATTGGGCAGATTTTTCCTTAAAGCAGGCAAATATTCAATAAGTATATAAATATTATACAATAAAAATAAAAGATATAAATATTATATTATTAAAGCTATTGACGCCCCAATATGCTAAGAATTACGTCGAATTACTAAATACAAATGCTGAATAAAAATTTAAAAAGACTCTAAAATAATAAAATGTATAAAAAGTTGATTATTTTTTGTTTCTATTCATGTATGACGTCTCTGCGTTTTGTGATAAATACGTTTTTCTTTTTATCTAATTAATAATATATTTTTTTAATGCTGCGATACTCCGTCCTCTGAATTCTCTCAATTGAGTTCAACAGCTCAACTTCAATTAAGTGGCGGAACTCGACGCCGCACTTTGCCTTTGGCCACGAGGAAATGAAAACATTAATTATTTCATTCCCTCGAGTAGCAATCGAACCCACAACCATCATATTTATTGTTTTTATTAGCACCTCGACGGCCTCACGAAACGAAAATCAAAGCCAAAATAAATCTTTATTTTTTGCTTACTATAGATATATGCACGTTGGTTTGTGGTCGTAAGTGTAAGAGATTTCTGTCATAAACTTGTGAATACTCCAACTTTTGTACTTTACGGCAGCTGTTACGATCGCATATTTTCTGCACAGCTTTAACCGAAAACAAAATTTGCTAAAATATTATATCCAAATCAACGATAACACGCGTGAGTGTACTACGTAAGGAAAAGATATTTTATGTACCTATTCAATTAATTTTATAAGCTCAGGGAGGTATAGAGTGGATTAAAAATTAACAATACATAGTAGCCCATACGTGACACTGACTGTATACGAGAGATTTTAAGGAAAAGTACAGTTTTTTTTTACTTAATTTGATGCTAAAATTGATTGATTAACAATTTGTTAGGAACACATTGTTTGACAAAGTTCTGAATGAAACAGTTCCGGCTCCGTTATATTGTCATTATGAGGAACCCTCGTTATCCTAATAACCATATAACTAAATAATGGTTAGATTTCATATAACTAGTCTAATACAATACATCACATCGTAACGTCCTTGTCAATACTTAGTGACTAATCTCTATATATAATAAGACAGTAAAAATATTTTGTCTGTACATTTAGTAATTTTGACTGAAATGGATAGAGGGACACTTAAAAAGACTAATAGAAAGCAAAAAGATTTTTTTTGAATTTCTTGTCTGTCTGTCTGTCTGTCTGTCTGTCTGTCTGTCTGTCGACATATTGTTGTCCGCATTTTTCTCTGAAACTACTGAACCGATTTACTTGAAAATTTCACCAATTGCTTTGT